>VMDO01027171.1:8505-25762 GCA_007922755.1 Pedetes capensis
GGATTTAGCTCAGTGGGTAGAGCGCTGCGCTGCAGTCTCTGAGGCCCCGAGTTCAATTCCCAGCACCGCAAAAATGGGAGAAGGGCCTGGCAATCCACTCCCAAGGCAATCCCGAAGCACTCAGCCATTGAAAACCCTATGAGGGTCGCTATGAGTTGGATACCGACTCGACGGCACCTAACAACAACAACAACAACAAGTACCTGTTAAGCCTATGCAGTAGAATGTCTGTGGGATCCCAGAGAATGGAATGTGCAGGAGTTTTTGACCCCTAGAAAAGTCTGAGTTCAGATAACAGGTCCCTTCTCAAGATGTTCCTGGCTACAGCACCTTCAGGCATCACTGAGAGATGATGTGAAATCCTTTTCCAAAGCTGGGTTACTGTGTAGATTTTGTGTTACTTATGTAGTTAAGTTTTGTGGTTTCATGGCTTACTGTGAGGGTTATGAAACTTTCTAATGAAACTTTCCGTGCCAGTTTCCACAGTGATAGATTTTTCTGGGACCCTTTCTTTCACACTTACACTTGCAAAGAAGACTCCCCATCCCCCAGCTGAGATTCCAGGTGTCAGAGTATTTTGTTTCTCTTACAATGCTATTCTTCCAGGTCTCTGAATCATAAAATTCTATTTTTATCTTGCTGATTTCCAATATTCTTCTTTGATCATTCACCTCAAAATTCAGTTGTGTACCTATTGTTTTGGTTCTTCTTTGTGGAGGTACAAGGGAGTCCTGGGTGCCTCTATTTAGCCCTTCTAAACACTTTTAAACCTCTCTTTCTCTCTGTCTTTCCAGTCCTGGAGGACTGAACTCAAGGGCTCACACATGATAATCAAGTGTTATATCACTTGTACCCTCCTCTCCTTTTTTGTTTTGTGACTGACTGGATCTTGCTAAATTGCATGGGCTGCCTCTGTCCTCAAATTTGCCATCTTCGTGCCTCAGCATCCCAAGTGACTAGGATTATAGATGTGTGCCACAACTCCTGGGTTTCCTTAATCTCTTTTAAAAGATCTATATTTGTTGACAGAGGAAGATATTTATAATGTTTTATTTAGTGAAGCAGATTAAAAATAATATACATAATATGAAACAAGATATAGATATGTATAGGAAAATATGAAAGACCATATATGAAAGTATCAACAATAGTTGTTTTTGGATAATGGGAACAATAGGTATTTTTATTACTTCTGATTTTTATACACTAATCATATATTGCTGGTGTAATAAAATAATACACTATTGAAATGGGCATTTACAGAAACAATTTTGGAAAATTCTATTTGAATTTTCTTGTTCTCTATAATTTTGTACAGAATTTGATCTTTTATTAAAATGATTTAGGATTACTTTTATGGAAATAATAATTTAATCAAGAGGAAAAGAATATAGATGACTTGAAAAATATCCAGCCAATAATAAATAGATGATTGGACAGTTTAGTTTTGTAACAGAAGTGTTTTTTGAAAAGTGAAAAGATACTTATCTGATTGTAACTTTTACTTTTTTATGACTTTTGGAAAAATATACAATTTCAATGTTTTTTGACCGATACTCTTAAAATTTTACTCTGCAGAAAGATAATGGGTAAAAGATAAAATCTGATGATAATCTGAGAACTTGAGAATTGAAAAAAATCTCTAAAAATATTGTTTAAATGATAATTATTTAATTTTAAGGGATTACCCACTGTTCATGTAGTATCGTTTCTGGATTGCTGAAAAAGGTCTCTTCCTCCAGTGGTTTTCGGTGATATCTTAAATTCTTTCAACAGAGAGTGAAGCATTTCATTTTACCTCAGTTTAGGGCTATAAAATTTCAAATTAAATTTCATCCACAGTGTGATAAACTCTGTTCTGGTTTTAACCATAAGAAAGATATTGAAACATAAAAATACAAGTGACCACTGAGACAGAATTGGACATAGAAAGATAGTTTGGTAGGGATGTGGGAGGATTCTCCAGCAAAACTCAATCTAACACTCATTGTTCCCTATGTCATTCCAGTGTCTCTTTTGAAGACTGGCACAAAATTGAAGTTTGGAAAATATTTACATTCCATTTTTCCATTAAACTTCTATTTTGGCACAAAGTTTACCAATCTACAAATAATCTTTTCTACAAGGAACACAGAACACCCTTGGTGAGTCAGGATCATTGAACATGTGTAACCAAGGAAAGAGCTACCTTACACCTTCAGGCCATTCCCTATATAGTTGTGTGTGTAATTTGTTGAATTAGTTTTTCTGGAGTGCTGACTATATGTGGCTTTGTGATACTAAAAGAAAATATTTGAGGCAGGCTAGTCAGATACCATCCTGAATTTATAAGATTGGAGTGTGGTAGGAAGCTGGGCTAATCACTTACTTGGTAAATGGAATCCACTCAGTTTTCTGTTGAAAACTTTATGTGTAGCTTTAAGCACTAATATAATTTACAAACACACAACTGACTGTAGATTATTGAAGTATAAGGAACATTACCTTGTTGCATGCTTATGGCTAAGTTTATCTAGGAGGGGCATATTTTCCATAAATAATTATAGATATACATTGGTAGCTAGTAATTCCCTAGTGTATTTTTAAAATACAAAATAAATGAATTAATTCATTGAAAATTAAGTTATTTGGAATTATTTTCTGACTTCTGCTTGATTGCTGTATTGATACATAGCTGGATCACCTGTATGATCTCTTTTGCATCTTTTCTCAGAGGGAGCCCTATCTTCTGCTGGGATATGGTGCATGTGGCTTCAGAGTAGACAAAGTGTGAGTGAGCAAGTTTTACCAGAGGTAGTAGTTAATGGTTTTGTGATTGGTATGTGAGACATTTTTCCATGTAAATCCTGTAATCCAAAACTTCCACAGAATCATGAATCTAAACAGCCATGCAGAATGGACCAAAACCAAAAATGGAGGATTAAAACACAGCAGAAGGAAGCAAGGAAATGGACCCTTATAAAGAAATTTTATGGTCTTGGATCCTACATAAAGATATATCTTGTAGTTGATCTATGAGTTTTCTGTGGCTAAGAGAATTATTGTGTTTCTCTTTTTATCCTGCTCAGATAATACAATTCATTTAAGTTAACTGTACTACTGAATTTCTCCCTACATTTTTTTTTTTAAATTCTACTACCTGCCTTCCTGTCTTATCTGATTCCTTTGCTTGGACTAATTTTTCTCTAAGAATTTCATTTCTCAATTTTCTCAGTATGATCCTATCCATCCTACCAGATTTGTCTCTTCTGTAAAGTGGTTTTTGCTTCCATGTTCAGATATTAGTTTTTGTCTACTCATTGCATGGCAAAATCACTTTTGAGCATTATTTTGTAGTATGTGTTATCTAAAGTGGAGATGGTGGTGTTGAGTGCTCTAGGCAAATGAAATAGCATGAACAAAAAGGTGGAGCCTAGAAAATTCATGGTACATTTAGTAATCACTGAAGGGTGGGTTGATAGGGTGAGATAAGAATGATAATGTGAAGAAAGATCAGATAACACTGTTCTGTAAATATCTTTTGAAGGAAGAATGAATAATGAATATTGTTTGTTGTTGTTGTTGTTAGGTGCCTTCCTTCCTGTCCCACTCAAAGCAACCCTTATAGGGTTTTCAATTGGTGATTCGGGATTGCCTTGAGAGCGGATTGCCACATCCTTCTCTCACTTTTGAGGTGGTGGGAATTGAACTTGGGACTCCAGAGACTGCAGAGTGCTGCCTGAGCAATTGAGCTAAATCCCAGCCTGAATCTTGTTTAGATATGTGATTTCTTTAAAATCATACAGCCAGTGAGAAGAAAAGTCAGACTTCAAATTCAGCTTGCTTATCATATCAAAACTCAAGTTTTTCATGTCTATAACATTCTACATGTTGAAATAATTTCTTTGCTGGAATGTTGAAAGGACATCCATGCTTGTTATAGCAGTGTTCAAAAAAAATGGCTTAAAGTGCAAGGGCAAGAAGCATGTGCATTTATGGGGGAAAGAGAGTGGTATTTTTCTTTATTTTTATAAAGTGTGCTGAGGAAAGTATTAGGAATACTACTTGATGAAATTATATTTAAGTGAGGTTATTGAAAAATTTTGGTTGGAGTAACAGAATATTTTATATTTGTATTAATATTTCATACATAAGGAAGTGACTATTCTAAGAGAAATATGAATAGGATTGAATGACGAGGAAAACAAAAGACTAGCAGGTCAGGCAGGTCTGAACACAAAAATTTCTTTGTAAGTAGAATTGATTCTAAAGCTTTTCCCACACAAATGTTTATATAGTAAACTATAACGCAGTTCAGAAGTTCTCTTAGAAAAGCTTAGAAAATTTTATAGACAAGATGATTTTCATTTATTCTTTTTAAGTCAATGCACAAGTTTCTGATTAAGATGGTGGACAGTTAACATCCATGCTTCAATTGGGGAAGAAAACTGTTAAGGAAGTTCTTGAAATTCTTTACTCAAACCAACAGCAATAACAAAAAGATTGGCCAAAAGCTTTAATAGAAAAAAAAAAAAAAGACAGCATGAGGAAAACTGGCCAAATAGTGGAGATTAAAATGATGGAGAAATGATGGGGTGACTCACCAGAATACTCAACCCAAGAAAAATAGCGGCAAAATATTTCACAGGATATAGGGCTCTCTAGGATAATGCATGACTGGTGAGCAGTACCACAGGAAGCAAAAGCAGAGGTCTGCAGGACTCTCCTGGGAGGAGGTCAGGCTATGTGGCCCCCATACAGGGTCTTGGACACTGAGACTGCATTTTTTTTTTTAACTGAGGAGAGACTTGCTGCCCTGGCCTCTGATGCTGCTGAAACCACAAGTTGGAGGGAGAGAAACTGAGTCGAGGTGAGTTTAGAGGATGGAAAAGAACAGCTGGCACCACTGAAACCCTGAGTCTAAGAACATTTGTTCAGACTGAGGCATGTTTAGGGCCCAGGAACTTATGCTGTATACAGGAGGGGCACCATAGGAGTGGGGAGCCTAAGAGAGATAGTTCAGGCAGTAGAGAGTTTAGTGCCTGGGCCAGTGACCCAGGGAAATTGTACTGTAGGACCAGCAAGCCTAAGAGAGATGGTTCAAGTGGTGGTGCATTTACGCACCTAGACTGTCTGTGGGACTAGGGAAACTAAGAGACATTGTTTAGTTTGAGATGCCTTCAGGGCCCAAGAGCACCTGAAACACAAAGAAGTGGTGCTGCGGGTCCAGGTTGTCTAAAAGAGATGGTTCAGGCAGTGGCACATTTAGGACTCAGGAGAGCCTATGACAGAGAACTGGCACCATGGACCAGGGAGGCTTAGAGACACTGCTTAGGCTCCAGCATGGCATTTAGGTCCTAGGAACAGCTGTGATGTAGAAAAGGGGAGCCTAAGAGAAGGGGAGCAGGAAAAGGGGAGGCTAAGAGAGATGGTTCAGGTAGTGGCATGATTCAGGGCTGAGAGTGCAGGGAATGGACAGAAGCAGATGACACAGTGCTGACTGAAGAGGCTGTAGTGAGAGCTAGGCACTGGACCCTGAGGCTGGGACTTACTAGGGGGTGGGCAGAGAACTGCCAGAGACCTGTTACCACCCAGCCCCATAGGAGTGGGTGGGGTGAACCTTTAACACATGGAGGAGGTGAGACCTAGCTAGTATCCAGACCAAACAATGATCAAATTTCAACAGAAAAACACATGAAACATGAAAGATCAAGCTGGATGGGAAGATCCAATACACCAAAGCCCCTTAATGGATAATTTCAAAATAATTGGATTGTTAGTGATGCCAAATAAATAATTTAGTATCTGCTTATAAATATTTTGAAAGACCTGAAAGACACCACTGTGAAAGCAATTGATTCACTGGGCAAAAATGTATCTACCTTGGAAGAAAAATTCAGCAAAGAAATTGAGATCCTGAAGGAGAATCAACCAGAAATCCTAGAAGTAAAAAGCAAAGATAATCAACTCAATATTATAATAGATTCTACAGTATCCAGACTAGATGAAGCGGAAGACAGGATATCAGATACTGAAGAAAAAGTTGAGGATCTTATCTACTCAGATGCCAAGAAAGAAAGAAGGATGGAGTATGGCCAAAATTTTAAAGATATCTTTGATAAAATGAAAAAACACAACCTATAAATTCAGGGGATTCATGAAGAGCTGAAAACAATGAGAGGATTGTTGTTGTTTTTAGGTGCCGTCGAGTCAGTATCCGACTCATAGCAACCCTCATAGGGTTTTCAATGGCTGACTGTTTCGGGATTGCCTTGGGAGTGGATTGCCAGGCCCTTCTCCCATTTTTGTGGTGCTGGGAATTGAACTCGTGACCTCAGAGACTGCAGCACAGTGCTCTACCAACTGAGCTAAATCCCAGCCCCAATGAGAGGATTAGAAAATCTATTTAAAGAGATAGTAGATGAGAACTTACCAAGCCTAAAGGGAGAACTGGATACCTATACAATTGAAACATTCAGAACTCCAAATAGAGTAGATCAGAACAGATCCTGTCCATGACATATTGTAATTAGAATGCTAAATCTAGAGAACAAAGAAACTATTCTAAAAGCTAAAAGAAAGAAACAGCCATTCATTTACAAAGGCAAATCCATCAGAATAACAGTGTATTTCTCAAAAACAACCTTAAAGGCAAGGAAATCTTGGTCAGATATCATTCAAGTCCTGAAAAAAAATAACTACCAACCAAAACTGGGCTGGGATTTGGCCAGTTGGTAGAGCGCTATGCTGCAGTCTCTGAGGTCCCAAGTTCAATTCCCAGCACCGCAAAAATGGGAGAGGGGCCTGGCAATCCACTCCTAAGGCGATTCTGAAACAGTCAGCCATTGAAAACCCTATGAGGGTCGCTATGAGTCAGATACCGACTCAACGGCACCTAACAACAACAACCAACCAAAATTACTTTACCCACCAAAGTTATCTTTTCATGTAGGATATGAATTGAAGACATTCCCTGATATTGACTTGTTTAAATGATGTGCAGCCACCAAGCCAGCATTGCAGAGGGTCCTCCATGAAACACCACATATGGGGGGGGTAAGACAACCCCAAATACAAGATCAAAGGAATGAAAAATAAACATGAGTGAAACTTAACAAAAGAATAGGCTAAATATGAATCAAAAAATCAAAATAAGCACCAAATTGATGTAGAATAAGAAGCTCATCTCAACAGTTACCCTCAGTGGAAATGGTCCTAACTCATCATTCAAGAACTATATGTTGGCCAATTGGGTTAAAAAACATTAACCCTCAATATACAGCATTCAAGAGACTCACCTCATCCATAAAGACCATGAAATTTGAAAACTAAAGGCTGTGAAACAATATACCAAGTAGGTAGGAACCAAAAAAAATTTTTTTTAAAAGAGCAGGAATAGTGATACTAATTTCTCACTACTTAGACTTTAATCTCAAACTAATTAGAAGAGACAAAAGGACATTACATATTAGTGAAAGGAACAGTCAACCAAGAACCCATAATGATACTTAATATTTACTCACCAAATACAGGTGCACCTAGCTTCATAATGTGGGGCATCGCCCACCCCTTGTCTTTCTCTGGCTGTAGGCCTCCAGTCGAGAGCAGGATACAGCCGCCAAAGGCTCACTGTCTGGTGAGGGTGAGCCAAGTGCCAGGGAGCCATACTGCCCAGAAAGGAGACTTATGCCTATGGCTACTCTGAGAAGCTTTGAGAAAGGCAGCTTAGAGATTTATGTCCATGGCAGCTCCTCGCTTCTCTCTTCCAGTGATGACACCAACTCCAAGTGCTCAGCTCAACACAGCTCTTTATTGCCTCATCTGTCCTGATCAATGGAATGGACCCTGAATGCTCCATGCATCATCCTTATATTCCCTAACCTGACTAATCAGAGACTGCCATGTCATGTCAGGTGATTGGGCTTAGCCTTCAGGGGGGAGATGCAAATGAGGCATCTAAAAGGGAACCAATCAGGGGTTATTCCTGAATGGCCCAATCAAGGGCTGTTTTATAAGTTGGAAATAGCCAATCAGGTATTGGGAGGTCTGAGGAGAGGAGTTGGACACCAGTACCATCTTGGAAAGCTCTATGCCCAGGAATTCCCAGATGTGGGGCAAATGTTACTGCCTGGGGAACAAGTCTCAGACCTCCAACTGGGCCAGATAGATCTTATGGCTAGCTGCCTCTCAAGGCAGTGCTCTACACATAAAACAAATTTTACTGGAGATAAAGGGACACATTGGGCTAGTCACAATAATTATGGGAAATTTCAATACCCACTTTCAGCAAGAGACAAGTGATCAAAGCAAAAACATCAACAGAGAAGTATAGAACCTAAATAGTACCATAGACCAACTGGACCTTACAGACATCTACAGAGTATTCCATCCATCAGATGTAGTAAACATATTCATCTCAGCAGTGTGTGGAATTTTTTTCTAAGAGGGCACAGTTTAGTACACAAAAATTCCCTCAACAAATACAAAAAAGTAGAAATTATCCACCGTACCATATCAGATCACAGTGGAGTAAAACTTCTTACTGAAGTAAGGTGGAATCTAAGAGTTGTTTTGATTTACATTTCACTAATGGCTAGGGATATTGAGCATTTTTCATGTATTTCATGGCCTTATGAACATCTTTACCAGCCCTACTTGACCCCAGATGAGCTTTGTTATGGACAGGTTCCCCTAAGTTCGGGGAACCATCAGCTGGTGTTACTCTTCTCCATGCCCTGTACTCTCCACTCTTCAGTTTCCCACTCTCCAGTTCACTATTCCAATGGGACTGGGGGCCAGGGGGGCAACAGTCTCTACTGGGGGAGGGAGGGCGAGAGGAGAGGGGAAAAGTAGAAAGGAAAAGGAAAAAAAAAAAGCAGAAAAAACAAACCAAAAAAAGGAAGGAAAAACTAATCTGAAGAGAAAGCAACAACAGAACACACACACACACACACACACACACACACACACACACACACACACAAACAACCAGACCAAGCTAATAAAGAAAAAAGAAAAAAGTAGGAAAACCAAGGCAGTACAGAAAAGAATATTAACATGCACACACAGAAAAATAATCAGAACTAACCAGCCACGAAGAAAAAAACAGCAGGAAAACAACAACAAACACACATACACACACGAACACCAAAAAAGAAAAGAAGGAAGTAGGGTATACTAGTGAGCTCAGCTTTAACTGACTTTCCTACTACCAGTAGCAGTCATCAATCCTCTGAGAGGGCCCCGCCTTGCTTCCCTTAGGTGAGAGTCCTTGCCCAGTGTTCCACAGTCTCTCTTTCCTGCCTGCTCTATCAGGGGAAGACATACAGGGTCCTCGTTCAACTTTGTCCCTACTGGTGCCTCCCTCTATAGATCTATTTTCATTCTTCAATCGTGTAAAATTTCCTAAGCAGTGAAGACAGGTTTATTTTGAGATTTCTCAGCTTTGCTGCAGGGAACGGGATTTTCCCTATGGACTCTCTGGCAGGTCTGTGGGAAGAATGGTGGCTGAAAGTTCATGCTGGTCTTTCAGGCTGGACCAGGTTTCAGGGTGCTTTCAGAGACCCACCCTATGGGGTGTTCTGCCTGTGCTTTAATGGCAGAGAGGCAGCGTGACCCCTGTGCTCCATCTGAGAATTCTGCCTCCCCTGCAGTGCTTGTGTTTGGAGATCTCAGTTCAGAGAGATAGCACAAATGGTGGGAGCAGATGGCTGCATAAGACAGATCCCAATGCCAGGTCTTTTGCCCTCTTGCATGTCCCTAGCCCCAGCACATGTGCTTGCTGGCTCCACACTACAGTGGGCAGTATGATGACGTGCCACCCCTGGTGGATCTGAGGCCTGCACTCTTGTGTGGGATTCGTGCCCCCCCCACTCTCCATTGTGCACGCAGTGTTGGGGGGATGGCAGCTGCGCTGTGGGTCTGTGGGCACCAGCTGCGCCTGGTGTCTGGGTGTGCTCTGCCCTCTTGCATGACCTGAGCCCCACTGCAGTGGGAGGGATGATATCGTGCCACCCCCAGTGGATCTGAGGCCTACGCTCCCACGTGGACTGTTCTTGTATTGCAAACTGCTCAGTAGGGACCTCCACAGCAAGATGGGGGCTGCCCTGCTGACACCAGCTGCAACTTGTGTCCCAAACTCACTCACCAGTTGCTCTCTGTGGGAAGGGCTGCCAGTGTCTTATTTGCAGGCTGTTGGTGGGTTGCCAGGATTGCACTCCACGGTGGGCCTGAGCTCCAGACATCTGAGTGAAATTTTCCCTGGGTTGTATGCTCTCCATGGGAAATCATCCACTGCGGTTTCTCTCGTTCTTCTCCACTTTGGATTGCAATCTTTTTGACCCCCCCGACTCTCTCCACTGTCTGTGCAGTCACATGTGGGAGAAATTGCTGGTGAGTTTCCTGGTGCTGCAGCTCTGTGTAGCTGATAATTTTCCTGCTGGAACCAATCTGCACATTTCTGCTAGTGCACTCCTACTGACCAGCCACATTTATTCTTCCCTTTTTAAACTTTTTCTGCAGTTTGATGGTATTTACCTAACCTATGGATTTTTTTTATATGCCCCTACCTCTTATCTAACTTATTACTCTATGTGACTGATCAGTATGTGTTCTAAGTCTTTGTTTAAGCTCGCCTTTTGCTCCGAATCTGAAGGTGGGTGTTATCTGTCCACCATCTTAGCTGCTCTCCTGGAGAAAATCATCTTAAGTGAATGAACCCAGGCCCATATATTCTCACTCATATGTGGGAACTTAATCTAATTTAAAGGAGAAAAAAATATATAAAAATGATCAATGAAGTTTATCTAAGAAGGGAAAATAAATGCACAGTAGAAAGAAGGGGGGAGGGGCCTAGCAGGGAGGAGCATAGGTTGAGGAATGGGACAAGAGTAGGGGAAATAAGGTGACAGGATAAAGAAGGAGAGGATAATCTCAAAATAGATGATAAAACAATACAAGTAGATGGAAAAAAGGGCATACAACCTATAAATGCGTACAATTTTTTATTTTATATTAATCAAAAGGATGTGTGAAATATGTAAGTTGATGAAAATGCAACCAAAAAATGTAATAGTTGCACAGTAGAAATAGCAAAAGCCCTATTAATCTGTACCCCACCAACATTTACAAATAAAGTGGATATAATAAAAAATTGGTGCACAAAAATTACACATTTTATGAAGTACCATTTTCATTTTGGTACATGTATACATTGTATAAAGTTCATATCATTTGTTTATGTTCTGAATAGGTTATTTATTTCATAATTTACACAAAGTGAGCAGAACATCTCTGAAATTATTGGTTTTGAGTACCTAGATTTCTGAGTACTGTGAGTTTTGTACTATGATATCCTTAATAGTTCCTAAATATAATTCTAAGAGAGTAGAATTTGGTTTAAGGCATAAGCATTGAATTGTAAGGTCATTTGTAATAGCATCTATATCTCAGTAAATTAGCTTTGTGAGCTCCTTAATCTACAGACAGTCATATATATATATATATATATATATATATATATATATATATATACTGAACTCAGGAGATATATATATATATATCTGAGTTCAGTACATATTCAGTAACAATGTAAAAATGAAAAAAGAGGTCTGTTTTGTGGTTTGGGGCAGGCCAATCACACAGGTGAGATATAAGGAGTTTAGGCAATGTAATTTGAATGCAATTTAAACCTGGTAACCTAATATAAATGTGAGTTTTACCACATATTAGTCAAAAGTTTCCATAAACCTTTTAAATTGATAAAAATGTAACCAAAGGTGATGTAATAGTTGTACGATGGAAAAAGCCAATGCTGTATTGCTCTGTACTCCACCAACATTTGCCAATAAAGGGAAAAATAAATAAAAAAAGTCTGGTAGCTAAAGCTTAAACCATCAAAATGCAAGTAAATATTCCTCATATATTTATATTTTTGTGGTAATAAAGCATATTTAGTGTTTAGAATATGTCACATGAAAGAGAGAGATAGGATATTGAGAGAGAGAGAGAAAACTGAGAGAGAGGGAAGGACATGAGAAGGTGAGATATCTCAATGAAGAAGAGGAAGATAGATCAGAGAAGCTAGGTCTTATAGTTCTCTATTTTTATTATATTTCTTCTGATGGTGTTTAAATTTGTAGGTTAAGCCATGAGATACAGTGCTGGGGGCTTGTTCCTGTCCGTTCAAAAGTTATGGCTTAGAACCTTCCCTTACCAGTCAATGATTTCTAAACTTTGTGCTGTAGGAACTATAAAGTATGGTCAGCAAGGACTGCTTACTTAGTGCCCTCTAGGATGTTAACAGCTGAACCAGAGAAAATTAATAATAGATGCTTCAGCTTTGATGCCAGTTTGGAAATACAGAGCCTCTTGATACATATTCCCAACAAGCCATTTATACCTCTTTTTGATATTTATTAAAAGAAAAATACTTGGCAAGCTTAGTGACACATCTTTAATGTCTACTGAACTTTTTTACAATTAAATATATTATAGTAGAATAACATATTATAAAATTTTCCTTTTAAGTATACAGTTTGATGAATTTGATAAACATATATATTCATGTTACCACTACTGCAATCAAGATATAAAATAGTTTTACCTTTTGTAAGTATTCATGCCTTTTTATTATTAAGCCCTCCTCCCCATAACCAACACTTAGCCTGAATTAAATAGTTATTTACTTATTATTTTCATTACCAGTTACCAAATACAGGGCCTCATTTATGCTAAGCAAGTGCTTTAACACTGACCTGCATTCCCAGCCCAAGTTCTTATAGTTTTGCTTATGCCATAATATCATCATATAAATGAAGCATACATTATGTAGAGTTTTGAGACCAGCTTCTTTCACTTACTATCCAGCATTTATAATTAAGTTGTGCTACTGTGTAAATTACAAGTTCAGTTCCTAATACCTTTGAGTGAAACTCCACTATGAAGTATGCTTATTAATTGCATTCTGAATGATTTTTGTGATGTTTCCAATTGTTGGTGATTGTAAATTAAGCCAACATAAATGTTCGCATATACTTTATTGAGTATGTTCTCAAATTTTTATTTCTCTTGGTAAATATTTAGGATTGAGATAATAGGGTTATGTAGTAAATGTATGTTAAAGTATATAAAAACTGACCAATTATTTTCTAACGTGGTTGTTTCAATTTATATTTCAGTTAGCAATAAGAGTTGTAGTTTCTCCACATTCTTGTTAGAAAATTTGTATTGTCACTATTTTAATTTTAGCTACATTTATTGCTATGTAGTTGTATGCTATAGTGGTTTTAATTTTCAGTTTTCTAATTTACTGTGTTTATCATGTGCCTCTATGCCATTCAAATCTTATTTTTGGTGAATTGAATGTTCACATCTTTTGCCCATTTTTACTGGATTGTCTTATTATTCTATTTTAATTATGCACATACACACTGTATACATGTCCTTCACTGGATATGTATTTGGGTAACCTTTACTTCCAATCTGGTTTTCTGCTTAATTTTCTTAATAGTGTTTTTCCAAAAGATATTTAAATTTTAATATAGTCCAAATTTTAATATTTCTGTAACTCACTCTTATAACTTATCTAAAAATTATTAACTAGAACATAGATTAAAAATTTTTCCTTTATTATTTATAATTCAGTATTTAATTTTTATTGTTCATTTAAAGTTGGTTTTCAAATATGAGGTATGGATGAAGGTTCATTTATTATTTTATTTTGTTTTCCATATTATTGTGAACCTTGGGAACTTAATGTAGTCATTTGTTAGTTGTGATAGCTTATTTATTGGTTCATTAGGATCTCCTACCTAGACAATCTTGTTGTTTGTGAATAATGACAATTTTATTATTTCTTTCTAAAATGTGTACCTTTTATTTCAACTTAAATTCCTGCAGTAAACTCCACTAAATCATGATATATCTTTAAAGGTATTATTAGATTCAATTTGTTAATATTTCTTTTTTTTTCATTGTCTTTTTCTGGCTTTATTCAGAAGAAAATACTGGCTTCATAAAATAAGTTGAGAGGTACTTCTCATTTTTTATTTTTTAGCAGTTTGTGAAGGTTTTCAAACTCATTCTGTGGTAGCTATAGATCTACTCAGCTTGCCTATTTTTTTCATAATTGGGCTTTGGTATTTTGCTCTTTTTCCTCAGGGAATCTACTTTTTTCAAGTAATGTTATTAAATTTCATGCAAGTAGAAAGGGGACCATTGGTTGAGCTGGGGTGTGGAGAGGGTTCATGTGAGAGTAAAGGCGGAAGTGAAAATGAGCAATGTAAAATGAAATGCAGGTGTGGAAATATAATGAGACCCATTAAGTTGTACATTATAAATTAATAATAAAATAAAATTACTGGGAAAAATAAAAGAGCAACATTTGGTGAACAATTAAAATGAATATATATATATATATATATATATATATATATATATATATATATATATGTCTTGTTGGGCATAGTAGGACATGCCTATAATCTCAACAACTTGGGAGGCTAAGGTAGGAGGATAGAAAGTTAGAGACCAGAGGCAGCCTGTGCAACTTAGAGAGACCCTATCTCAAAATAAAAAATAGAAAGGGGCTGAAGATGCAGCTCAGTGGTAAAACAATTTCCTAGCACAGGCAAGGCCCTGAGTACAACCTCCCAGTTGTACAGTGTCAACAAAAAATTTCAGGACATGAAACTCTATATAATACTTTTTTATTCTTATTTTAACTTCTGTAGGAAATGTAGGATTCTGTGATGGCTTTATTTGCATTCTTTCTTTTTCTTTACTTTTCTTTCTTTCTTTTCTTTTCTTTTTTTTTTTTTTTTACTTCTTTGAGACAGGGTCTTGCCAAATTAGACAGACTGCCTCTGATCTGGAATTTGCAATCCTCCTGCCTCCGCCTCCCAAGCCACAGGAATTACAGGCGTGCGCCACCCCGACCAGCTTTTTTGAATTCTTGTTATTACTAATTTATATTTTACCTTTACCTGAGAGCATTCTAAGTACAGGTTAATTAATTATGTTGGTATTTTCAAAGGATTTGATTATAGTTTCATTTATTGTCTATATTTCATTCATTTATTTGAATTTCATTGAGTTCTTATCTTTATTTTTTTCTTTAATGCTTGCTTTGAACACATGAAATTCATTGACTTGAATATTTATTGTTTTCTAATACAAATATTAATGTCATAAACTTCCTCATGATTATTGTTTCAGCTATATCCCACACACTTTGATATATTATATTTTAATTTTTATTTAATTCAGATCTTTTTTTTTTCAGTATTTTCTTGTGATTTCCTATGTGGCCTAAGGATCATGTTAAGTATCTTGTTTAATTACCAAACGCTTTCCATTTACTTTCCTCCTTTCACTTTTTAGCTTAATTCCATCGTTTTTACTTAACATTATACCTTTCAGTCTTTATTTTTAAGATTTTTATTATTTCCCAATATATGGTCTTAATTTGTACATGGGCAAATAAAATGAATAAATCTTCTGTAGTTGTTGGGAGAAATATGTCATAAATATTAATTTGGCCATGTTGGTTAGTATTTTTCAGGACTTTGGATCCTTACTGATGTTTTGTTTTAATATTATATTAAACAATAATGGAGGAGGGTTGAAATCCTAGTGTATTTATTAATATTCCAATTTCTTTTGCATCATTTTGAATAGGCTTTTGTGTTCATTTTATGTTTTACTTGTATGTTTTATGTTGAAGACACATTTAGGATTTGTTTGATGAGTTGACTAACATTCTATAGATTAATGTCTCTGATAACATTCTTTGTTCTCAAATATACTTTATCTTATTTTACACATTTCAATTTTAGTTTATACATAATGTATCTTTTGATCTTTTATTTTCAAATCTGTCCTTATAGCTAAATTAAGGATCATTAGCCGCTAGGATTGCAGGCGTGCACCACCGCACCTGACTAGAAGTGTTTAATAAGTGTGTGTGAGCGTGTATGCATGGTTTTGTTTTGTTTTTGTTTTGATTTTTTTTGTTTGTTTCATGGGGTTTTTGTTTTGTTTTGTTTTGGTTTGGTTTTTTTGTTGTTTTTTGATTTTGTTGTTTTGTATGGGGGTATGAAACCAGGGTCTTGTGCCTATTCGCTTTGTAGGTGCTGGACCACCACGTTGCACCCCCAGCGCATATTTTTAATTTTTGACACAGGGTCTCTCTGGGTTGCGCAGGCTGCCTGTGATCTTGGGCTTGCGAGCCTCCTGCCTTCACCCCCAAGCTGCTGGGAATGCAGGTGTATACCACCGCACCTGACTATAAGCGATTTTATACGTGGGTGGGAGCGTGTATGCGTGAGGTTTTGTTTTTTTTAATTTTTATTTGCTTCCTTCCTTGTTTTACTCTCTTCCCTCTTTCTATTCTCCTTCTCTTTTTCTTATGCTATAAATGCATCCTTGTATGAATTATTTTACCATCAGAGCCCCCACATGTCTGTCAGTTTGCCGTGGGGGCTTGCATGTTGCAATGAGGCTGAGAGCTCTGCCACTGTAACCTTAGACATGAACAAGGTTACCCAAGGTGGACAGGTTTTCAGCTGAGCTTCCAGACTAACACAGACTAGGGAGTAGGACCTGGCAAGCCACTCCCGAAACAAATAGCCATTTAAAACCCTATGGATAGCAAAGAAACACTGTCAGATATAGTGCCTGAAAATGAGGCCCCCAGGTTGGAAGGCACTCAAAAGACTACTGGGGAAGAGTTGCCTCCTCCAAGTAGAGTATACCGTGATGAGGGAAATGGAGTAAAACCCCAGGGTGCTCAACGTGATGATGTGAGACGACTCAAAATGAAGAGAAACAACTGTAAACATCCATTAATAGTTGGAACATGGAATGTACGTAGTATGAATCTAGGCAAGTTAGAAATTGTTAAAAGAGAAATGGATCGCATAAACATTGACATTCTAGGCATCAGTGAGCTAAAATGGACCGGCATAGGCCATTTTGAGTCAGACAGTCAAATGGTCTACTATGCTGGGAATGATAAACTCAAGAGAAATGGGGTTGCATTCATCATCAAAAAAGACATTTCAAGATCTGTCATGAAAGACAATGTTGTCAGTGATAGAATAATATCCATACTCCTACAAGGAAGGCCAGTTAATATGACTATTATTCAAATTTATGCACCCACCACCAAGGCCACAAATGAAGAAAGGGAAGACTTCTATCAGCTTCTGCAATCTGAAATAGATCAAACATGCAATCAAGACATACTGATAATCACTGGTGACTGGAATGCAAAGGT
>VMDO01027172.1:0-25706 GCA_007922755.1 Pedetes capensis
CCCCCCCTGCTAGGTATACATTTTTCCAGCCCTTAACTCTCAGTTTATTCCCGTCTTTGTGGGTTAGATGAGTGTGTGACCAAACATTTCTAGAATAACTTCAGTTGACAGTGATAGACATATTGAGAGAGTAGATTCATCAGAAACTCATTCAAATTATGAAATGGAAAGTAAGTTATAGCTATGAATGAATTTCTTGAATTAACGTATTTCTTCCTACCTTTTATCTTAATATTGTAATATGATACCAAGACAGCCCAGAGGAATTAACATATGTTGAGTCATGTGGCTGGTCTCAACAAATAATCTTCTGTAAGAATGATGCAATAATATCTGCCAAATTTCAATAAGAATTTATGCCATTTGAGGAGATTCAGTGTTTGTAGTTAGATGTGATCTTTTTATCATTATAAACTGCAATGCCTTATTTATTTTTAAATCATGATTTTTGCCTTATTCATATACATTCTACTGTACTACAGCCTTTCAAAACATGTGAGAAGGGGTTGTTTTGAATGATATATTTGTGTCTCCCCAAAATTCATAAGTTTAAACTTTTGACCCCCAGTCTAATGGTATTAGGAGGTTAGGCCTCTAGGAGAAATTACACTCAGATAATGTCATGAGAGTAGAGCCACCAGATGGGATTTCTATCCTTATTTGGAGATGAAAAGATAGTGGAGCATCCCTTTTCCCTTCCATGTGAGGACACAATGAGAACACATCTAAATGCCAGACAAGGGTCTTCACCAGGAACCAAGTCAGCCAGCTGCTACATCTTGGACTTTCTGGGCTCTAGAACTGACATAAATCAAAGCCTGTTGTTTATGTCATTCAGTGTATAATACTTTGTTATGGTAGTCAAAGCTGACAAAGACATGAGTCATGCACTTACCACAGTTAGACTGGTATTCTTCTATAATGTAGTTTTCACTTGTGGTGCTGTTACGGGGCACAGGCAGACAGGTCTGCAACTAAGTTCTGGGAACTTAGCAGCATAATCCTGGTTCTTGTATCCAGCATAAAAGTGAATTTATACCCAACACAGAAGTTACTGTAGAGAGTATACATAAGGTTTATTGAAATATATTATACTGTTAAGGAATAATTACAGAGAAAACTGAGGCACCTGGAGAAGCTTAAGTAAATCTAGAAAAGAGCTTGAAAAGGAAACTCGGTTCCCTGGATGAATTTGCATAAGGATATTTCTATTTCCCAGGGAAAGGTAAAGTCAGAGAGAATGGAGTTGAGCAGGCTTTTAGAAGGAAAAATACCTTAGATGAACAGAGAAGTTGGTGGGCCCAAGAGAAGGGAGAAGCATGCATGTGGTTGCTGGAAATGAAAAGAGGAGCAAAGGGCAAGAAAAAGAGAAGGAAAAAAAGAATAAAGGAAGAGCAGGGTGCATGCTCCTCCTACTTTTACTCAAAGGAGAGCATGTCTAGCATGACATCATCCAGGTCTGGGTACACAGTGTGACAGGAGCCTGGGGTCTTTGCTTTGTAAAAGGATCAATGGCTTGGATTAGAGTGTGAGGCCCATTAGGAAATGTCCTTTCAATGTCCTCAGAAACTAGAGGCTTCATCCATCATAGCCAAATGGCAGGAGTCAATTTTAACCCCTTTTTCCTCCATCTTGCCTACTAATGCCTAAGCTAACCTGTCCATCCTGGCCACTCAACCAAGAAGTAGATTCTAGTTGTTCTAAAAGGGAAAAGGGGTTGAGTGGCTGACAATTCTTTTCTACTTATCACCTTTCACCTACCCTAATAAGCTCCTCTTCCTTAGGTACTCATAACATATGAAAAATAGTTTTGTAATAAAATACAAAAAGCACAATTCCTATGTGTACATAAAATATTTATAAATTTAGCTTAATTAATTTAGTAAGTATTTATTGAGGAACTTTTACTTGCTACAGAAAAATAGGAAAAATGACTAAAACATATCACAACCTCAAAAAACTCCATAAATGAGAGTGAAAGGAAATAATTATACAAGTGGTTTTTGTAACTTGTTGTTGTTGTTAATTGCCATCGAGTCAGTATCCCACTCATAGCAACCCTACAGACAACAGGGAAACACTATTGTCAGTGCTTCTCTGCTGTTCATAGGGTTTTCAATGGCAGATTGATTTTTTTTTTTTTTTTCAGTTCTGGGGGTTGAACCCAGGGCCTCCCGCCTGCATGCTCTGCAAGTGCTGGGCCACTGAGCTGCACTCTCAGCCTATTTTTTTTTTTTTTTCACTTTTTTGAGACAGGGTCTCACTAAGTTATGCAGACTGCCTCTGGTCTTGAACTTGTGATCCTCCTGCCTCCGCCTCCCCAGCCGCTGGATTACAAGCCTGTGCCACCGGCCCTGGCTGGCAGATTGATTTTTTGAGAATGGTTTGCCAGGTCTGTCTCCCAAGTCTACAGCACCTGGGGTTCCTAGGCGGTCTCCCATCCAAGTACAAACCAGGCTTTTGAGATCTGACAGGATCAGATGCCACAGGGCTATGGCTGCAGGCTATTGTAATTTATAGAGTGTAAATGACTCATGGATAATACAGGTTTGTCTTTTTGCTGGTTTGTTTTTTAACTTCATGGAGTTCTACTGTAGACTGAATGTGTAAGCCCAAAAATCAAAATTTTGAAACTTAACCCCCAATGATGTTTGAGATGACAAGGTCACAAAGGGGCTGGGATTTACCTCAGTTGGTAGAGCGCTGCTCTGCACTTTGAGGTCCCTAGTTTGATTCCCAGCACTGCAAAAATGGGAGAAGGACATTGCAATCTACTCTGGAGGCAATCCTGAAACAATCAGCCATTGAAAACACTGTGAGGATTCACTCAACTGAGTTGGACATGACTCGACAGCACCTAACAGCAACAGTCCATAAAGAGGGAACTGTCATGTACAGGATTAATGTCCTTATATAAGAGGCCTGAGAGATCTGTCCCCATTTTTTTGCTCTGTGAGGACCCAGTGAGAAGATAACCATTACGAATCTAGAAGCTGTCCTTCATCAGGCATGGAATTTGTGACAAATTGTTCTTAGGGACTTCCAGGCCCTAGGGACATATGAGAACTAATTTTCTTTTTCTTTTTTTTCCTTTTTTTGTGCTATTTGGGGGTTGAACCCAGAGCCTTACACATACTTTGCAAGTGTTCTACCACTTTACTGCACTCCCAGCCCATTTTTAAAATTTTATTATCTTCAAACATGGTCTCATTAAATTGCACAGGCTGCCTTTGGCCTCTTACCTATGATCCACCTGCCTCTGTCCCCAACCTCACAGTTACTGGGATTACAGGTGGTTCAAGCCTTAATTATTTTTATCATTCACATAATCTATTTGTTTGTTATAAGATCCCAAATATATTAAGATAAGAATTAAATTACATCCTTGATAAGCAGTAGGAAAAGTTTATTAGAGAATGGTGCTAGCATTTAGGGGACACTGAATGCTAAAAGAATTAGCCTCTAAAAACTTTATTGTTGTTAGGTGCCATTGAGTCAGTGTCCAATTTATAGCAACCCTACGTACAACAGACAAAACACTATTTTTGTGCCTCTCTCCTATTCATAGGGTTTTCAATCACTGACTGTTTTTTGGGAGTGGGTTGCTGGGTCCTTCTCCTAAGCCTACAGCACCTGGTGTTCCCTAAATGTCTCCCATCCAAGGACGAACCAGGGTCAGATACCACAGTGCTAAAAAATTCAGATAAAGGCAAGGAAGACTTGAGTCCTCCTTTCAACTTGTATGTCCACCACACTGTCACACTCAAGCCTTCTAGAGTCAAAACAAACCTTTTTTTTTCTTTTTTTTTTTTTTTTTGCCAAAGTGTAGGTGGAACCCAGGGCCTTGTGCATACTTTGCAATTATTTTACCACTGAAGTTCACTACCAGACCCTTTTTTATGTTCTTTTATCTTGGTGCAGAGGTTCTCTAAATTACACAGGCTATTTCTGGCCTCTAACTTGCGATTCTCCTGCCTCCACCTCCTGAGTCTCTGATATTACAGGCGTAGGCCACATTGTCTGGCTTTGTGTTCCTTATGTGTTGTTTTAGATATGAATTAGACAAGAGGAAGAAAGTGGAAGGCATGTGTATACAGTTATCTATGATCATAAGAGTGATTATTTTAAGGAGAGCTATTTGATTTGCTAAATGCAATTTTTTTTTAATCAGGGTGAACTTAATTTGAAATTAAACATAGCAGCAGAAATGAAAGCTAATGCCTGTAGGAGGTTTTTTGAAGAACCACAACAATGATTTTATAATGAAATCCTAGACATAGACATCATCATTAAATAAGAATAGCAATAAAAATGAAAATAGCAGTTATTTTTATTTGTCATTATTATATGCAGAGACAGTAGTAAATTCAATAGCTTATATTAACTCATTTAGTTTTCAACAATCCTTTTATGTAGGTGATAATATTATCCTTATTTTAAACAGGAAGCAACTGAGACACCAAGTGCTTAAGAAAGGTGACTTAAGTTTCATAGCTGACATGTGTGGGATGTAGGAATAGAACACAAATTCTCTCTTAGCTTCATCAACATAATTTATTAAATACCCACAAAATTTTGGAATAATAAATTTTAACTTATTTACAATGGAACTATATTATAATGTTGAAATTTCAAATGGATCCTCATTAATCCCAAACCATTATTTTCTATAAGAATAAAAAAAGGGATGAGAGTTTTATGTCTGAAAAATGACACCAGCTATCTTCTTATCATTTAGTTGTAGTGAGAAAGGAAATCAGAAAACATATTTGAATGACTACCAGACAAAAATTCATTTGGATCATTTTCTTGTCTTAATGATGTCTAAGTTATCCTGAGGTTTAAATGAATCATCCCATACACAAAATGTAGAAAGAAAATAGTAAGACATAATATGCATTGTAATGACCCACTGCTCCAATGATGGAATACTACTGTGCTTTAAAATTTAACACATGGAATCTGAGCTACCAAGAAAAAAAGCAAAACTTTAAAAACTCTGATAGAAAAAGGAAGGCTTGGATATTGAAAAACTAAAAGCAGTCTGTGCTACTGATGCTGATATAAAGAAAAAAATCATTGTGAAAATAATTCCTTGAACTTGGAAAGTGAATTTTTCTTAAAAACCAAGTAACTGCAGAGCTCACAACATATCTAATAACCCAAACTTTAGAAAATGACCATTTCAAACTTTATCTGAAGAAGAAAAGTCATTAAAAGGCACAAACACATTAAAACACAAGACAAACTTTCCCATCATACATTTGTGGAATGAAATTCTCCACCTTGAAGAATAAAAATGATTATTATAAACCAGAGCAATAAATCAAGTTAATTATAATCAAAATAATGTCAGTGAAAGTCCTAAAATATAGTTTCACTGAGATTTGGGCTGCTTGAAGAAAAATTGAAGTTCCCATGATTGCCATCCAACTCAACACATAGCTACTTCAAGGCAAAAATGTGACCCTGGAGCTGAGCTTTTCCTTCATTCCTTCCTCATTTAACTTCTACTACATTCTGATCCTGCTCCTTAGCCTCCACATCCTTCACATTGCTCTTGATTTCCATGCAAATATTCATGAAAAGCAAAAGCCTAAAGTGCTCCAGGCATTGCTTATACCAGTATAGGTTTGTCATTTTGAAATCACAGACAAGGCAGATTGTCCTCAATTTCTGAGTTAAAATAATGTCAATATTGATAAAAAGCCTTTCTCATTTACTGAGTCTTTCCTTCAAGTTGGGCACAATACTGAACTTTTCATATCATGCTTTAGACTATCATTCTCAGACCTAAAAACAGTTTATTAATAGAGAGATTAAGTTACTAACAATATCACAGAACCAAATTGATGACAGAACCTAGTCTACCTAAATCCTAGGTTTATCTTTTTGAGGGAAATCCTCTTGGGGCCTCCTTTCAAAAGTAATCAATCTTCTGTGAAGATCTTTATCAAGTAGTATTCCAGAGAGACTGTCAATTGTGGAACACCCATAGAAATTATGCAAGCCTGAAGAGTGTGAAAATCTTACATCATCTGAAGGTAGAACTAAAAGTGACACAAAGAGCACACACTTTGAAAAAACAGTTTGTCAATTTCCCAAGTGGTTTGAGTTACTTGTGATCCAGCAATCTGATTCCTAGTTATATATTTAAGAGTTATAAAAGTATATGTCTACACAAAAACCTATACATAAATGTTTATGGCTGCATTATTTAATAACAACCAAATTAAGAAACAACACAAATGTCCATCAGCTGACAAATGGGAAAAAAGGAATGCATTCACAATAAAAGATTATTTGATCACGAAAAAGAAAAAAGTACTGACATATGCTATAATATGGATGAACTCTGAAAGCATAAATGCTAAGTGAAAAGAGTCTGTCACAAAATACTACCTATTACATATTCCATTTATAGAGATTGTTCAGAATAAGAAAATCTATAGAGAAAAATGTAGACTAATGATGATATAGGACTGGGAGATGAAGGATAGAGGAGTTATAGGTACAGAGTATGGAATTTCTCTTTGTGATTGTGAAATTTTTAAAAAAGTACACTCTGGTTGTTGCACATATCTGTTAATAAACTAAGAAGCATTAAACTGTGTACTTTAGATGTAAACATTGAATGATATGTGAATCATAATTCAACAAAAATTCTTACAAAAGTGACATGAAGGGAAAGGTGTTATTTAACTATATTGTAGTTTATCCAGAAATTTTGGAGAATTAGAATTTGTTGATTTTTTTTTATCTTGTAAAGTAGTCAACAAATTATCTATATGACTTCTAGTTATCTGTGTAGGGGAGGAATCTGTGGGGGTTGAACCCAAGGCTCCACATATACTTTGTAAGTGCTCTACCTCTGGACTGCACCCAGCCCATTTTTTAAAAACTTTTCATTTTGAGTCAAAGTCTTGCTAAGTTATACAGGCTGCCTCTCAACTCAAATTCATGATTCTCCAGCCTTAGCCTTCTGGATCACTGGTATTCCAGGCACACACCACTATTTCCAGTTTAATCAGCTGATTTTAATCTGGAGTTAGTAAATAGGCTTCATTAAAGAATTATAACTTGTTTAGGACTTTCTCACCTGCAGCTAAACCACTGTGTCATCCCATCCCTTCAGATCTCAGAAGCTAAGCAGGGTCGGGCCTGGTTAGTACTTGGATGGGAGACAACCTGAGAAGACCAGGTGCTGTAGGCTTGGGAGAAGGATTCAGAAACCCACTCCAAAAAAACAATCTGCCATCAAAAACCCTTCGAATAGCAGACAAGCACTAACAATAGTGTTTTGCCTGTTGTACATAGGGTTGCCATGAGTCAGACACAGACTTGATGGCACCTAATAACAAGGACTTTCTCAAAATGGGAGTTAGTAATATATACACACACGTGTGTGTGTGTAACCATAAAATGTTCAAATAAAAATTCATTCATATATATATACACACACACATACATATGTACATATATGTGTGTATATATACACACATATATACATGTATATATATGTATATTTATATGTATATGTATATATATGTATATACACACATATGTACATATATGTGTGTATATATACACACATATATACATGTATATATATATGTATATTTATATATATACATACACACACACACACACACATATATGAAGAATTTAAGGAACTTACTAAATTAAAAAATTCCCAGCATATGAGGGGATTTCACACAAAAATACCTACAGAAACCAGCATATGAGGGGATTTCACATGAAAGTAGCTATAGTAGTCCCTCTGAAAGTGTGTTCTGCAGACTGTGGTAGTAAGCTGCAACAAAGTAAATATAGAAATTAAGAAGAAACATTTAGAAACAATGATTGTTGTTAGTTGCCATAGAGTCCGGTTTGATTCATAGTAACCCTCATGTAGTCTTCAAAAGCTAATTCTTTTGGGCTTGTTTTGGGAGTGTATTGTCATATTCTTCTCCCGTTTTTGTAGTACTGGGGCTTGGACGCAGGTGCTCAGGAGTGAAGAGCAATACTGTACCAATTGAGCTAATTCCCAACCCCAGGAAACATTGATAGTAGTTTGAAATTGCTACTACTCAAGCAAAGTTGAACTCCTCACACAGGGATAAACAGATTGCTTTTGTTCGCAAAGAGGGCTCCTTGAAATTTAAGAGTTTGATATCTTTATCTCGATTGGGATCTTCTCATATATTTCCATTCCAATTCTCAGGATTCCATTCCTTTATAATGAAAGTGCTCATTTTCAGAAAATATACTGTGCAAGGTTTGGGATACAATTGTTTTAATTCAATCATTTGCATGATATGGCTCTGGGTTTGATTTTCAGAAATCTCAGATGTCTGACTAAGGTATACACAGGCTTCATTCAGTCATACAAGCTTATGCCAATGCTAGGAATTTGATGCCTGAAGCTCATATTTTCCTTCATCTCTTTGTGCAGTGTAGTTAACAGAATCTAGCCAATTTCATTATACTTTTTCAGTTTGCCTAACATGTTCAAGTATATGAAAATGTATAGTTATCTAATTATTTGCTTTATATACCAACTTAATAAAGATTATATAAGAGTAAAAATTTGTATATCTCTGTTGTCAAGAGATGCCAAAAATCATCTGTGTTTTCTGGAAATAGAGCAAGAAGTTGTCTTTAAATCTAATAGTATTAAAAATCAAGTAAAGAAAACATAAAACCAATTCAGAAAATTCAACCTTAAAATTCTGTTCCTCTAGACTATTTTTGTTCTAAAAGCTATACCATTCCACCAATGGAAAACCGTCCATACACATACTTGCGATTAAGGTGTTCATTGTACAAAATTGGCTTATGTAATTGTGCGGGCTAGCTAGCCAAATCTGAAATCCATGCAGCAAGCCATAGAGTGGACAGCAGCCACAGTATCAATCCATCTAGCCCAAAAGTCTTCCTTTTTTTGTTGACCTGCCATATTCCTAAACATGATGTCCTTCTCCAGGCACTAGTCCCCCCTGACAGAATGTCTAAAATACATAAGATGCCATCTAAACATCTTTACTTCCAAGGAGAATTTTGGTTGCACTTCCTCTAGGATGGATCTGTTAAACTTATTTAGGTATGAAAAATCATCTTATTTCAGTGTTACTAATGTATTAGTGGCATCCGATCCTGTCAGATCTCAGAAGCTAAGCAGGGTGGGGCCTGGTTACTACTTGGATGGGAGACCACCTGGGAACACCAGAAGCTGTAGGCTTGGGAGAAGGACCTGGCAACACCCTCCCAAAAATCAATCTGCCATTGAAAACCCTATAAATAGCAGAAAAGCACTGATAGTAGTGTTTCCCCTGTTGTATAGAGGGTCGCTATGAGTTGGATACCGACTCGACGGCACCTAACAACAACAACAACAATGTATTAGTTAGCTTTTACATCATTGGAACCAAAGTAACTGATAGAAACAACTTAAGACAGGAAAGGTTTATTTTCACTCAAGGTTTCATAGGGTTAGTTCATGGTAGTGGGGAAGGCTTGGCAGATTCGGTGGCAGAGGTCATCATTATGGGAGAGGAAGAAGAGAGCATGATACTGGAACCTGAGGACTGGTGTCACCTTCAAAGTCCTCCTGCCCCAGTGATGTACTTCTACCACAAAGGCCCCAATTCCTAAGGTTTCCATGAACTCCAAAAATAGCAGCAATAGTGAGGGATTAATAATTTAAACAAGAGCCTATGGAAGGCATTTTAACTTCAGACAATAACCAACAGAGTTTGTCCTTCTTGTGTCTCAGACCTTACTATGAACTTAGTCTAAATTTTATGCCATAGTTTAGGAATATTGAAGAACTTGTTCTTAAATAACTTAAAAACTCTTTTTCCACTTATAGTGATAAAAAATTAAGATTAGAAAGTTAACTGAGAAAAGTATGTAATAGCTTCTGAATAATATGAAATACACAGCACCCAGAAGTACCAAGGTGACTTCAGAACTTAGCAGGAAAAGAAAAAAGTAAATCACGTTTTTGTGTGATATTGTAAAAGGCTGTTTTTTTGTTTTGTTTTGTTTTGTTTTACATTTTGTCTTTTATTCTGAGCATGTGGTAGATTTGGACTTTATGGTAGAGACTAGAATTCAAGCACTGGCAATCTGCTGATGTTTGGTGACGAGATCAAGCTGAGGGGAAATAAAGAGATGGGTATCTTCATGACAGGACAAGAGACAGAAAGAGCTCTGCAGATAAGATCACTGTAAGTTTATGTATGGGCTCTCCATTAAGACCTTGACTAAGTTCTGGACTCAAAATTTATATAACACTGGCACTCAGGCTATCGACAGAATAGATGCCATACAATGGAAAGAACAAAACAGAGATACCAGAAGTGAAGCAGTTTTAGTCCATATTAGTAATGGTGTACAGACATTATGAGTGGTTAATATTTTAGGAAGCTATCTCAGAAACAAGAATCACCTCAATTTAAAAGTACTAGGAATGCCCTAAAATGGTAGACATAGGACATATTGCTTAATGATAGCACAAATAACATTTTGACTCAGTTGTACTTACTAGGTATTGGGAGACTTTCCATGATTTGTGACAATCAGAAATGTCTCCAGACATTGCCAAATCATCTTGGGTTGAGACAACTGTCTTCGATTCACACAAGTAAAGTCTAATACCAAGTGCTGAAAGTTTCATAGGAGAAAAAGAAGTAGAAGATGCATCTTAGTTATTAGGGGTTTGGGACCTATTTTGTGATTTTCACAGACCTACAACAACAAAGCTTAAAACTAATTCTACAAAAGGTATAGGAGATATGTCTCTATACCATATCACCTATAATATCTAGTAACTAAAGTTAAAAATAACATTAAAAGAAACAAGAAAATGATATACTATTAAATAAAAATCTTCTTGAGAATCTAGCCACTAAATGAACTAGATATTGATATAGCAAATAGTTTAAAGCAGCTGTCATAATTTTGACATATTTTCAAAAATTATAGGAAATATGGTCTTACAGTATGAACAAATAGAAAATCATAGCAAAAGAATATAAAATATCAAACAGAGCCTAACAAAAATTCTTTTTTTGTGTGTGTGTGTTACTGGGGCTTGAACCCAGGGCCTCGCACCTGCATGCTTTGCAAGTGCTGGACCACTGAGCTGCACCCCTAGCCCATGTTTTTGGTTTTTGAGACAGGGTCTCCCTAAGTTACACAGACTGCCTCTCGTCTCCAACTTGTGATCCTCCCACCTCCACCTCGGGAGCTGCTGGGATTACAGGAATGCGTCACCTCGCCCAGCACAGAAATTCTTTGTGAAAATAGTGACCAAAGTGTGTGTGTGTGTGTGTGTGTGTGTGTTTCATCACTGCTTATGAGAATATTGGTGATGAAGATTAGAGATGGCTGAAGATAGAATGAGTGAAAATGAAGATATCTCAAAATAAATCAACCTGTCTGAAAAACAGAGAGGAAATAATGAAGAAAAATTAGCAAAGGCAGAGAAAATATAGTGACATTAAAGCTTAACCTATGTATATCTGGAATGATAAATATGAATAGGAAAATATGAGGAAATAATTACTAAAATTTTTCAAAATCTGACAAAAATAATTTACTTATAGAGAATGTTCAGCTAATGAAAATCAGAATAAATTAAAACATATACACAGGTTCTTTATATTATACAAACATTAAAAACTGGACTAGTCATGGTTTAGATACTTAACACTTGATAATAATGAAATTGCTATGCCCATTTTAGAAGATCTATCTTGAGTTTCATGTTGAAATCATGAGAAATGATTTCCAATGTTATTTAAATAACTATGTAGGCAAATATCTTTATTAAAGCAGCTGAAACCATACCTTAAAAATATTAGATAGAATTAGCTCAGCTAATATGCTGGATACTTTAGGAAGAACGTGGCATCAGGATTGGAGGAAGACTCATTAACAACGTGTATTATGCAGATGACACAACTCTGCTTGCTGAAAGTGAAGAGGATTTAAAACATTTCCTAATGAAGATCAAAGATCACAGCCTTCAATATGGGTTGCAACTAAACAGCAACAAAACAAAAATCCTTACAACTGGGCCAGTATGCAACTTCAAAATAAACAGAGAAAAGATTGAGGTTGTCCAAGATTTTGCTTTGTGTGGCTCTAAAATCAACACACATGGAAGCAGCAGTCAAGAAATCAAAAGACTCATTGCTCTAGGAAAAGCTGTGGCAAATGATCTGTTTCAAGTATTGAAAAGCAAAGATGTCACATTGAAGACAAAAGTGCATCTGACTCGTGCCTTGTCTTTTAAGTTGCATCATATGCCTGTGAAAGCTGGACATTGAACAAGGGAGACAGGAGAAGAATTGATGCTTTTGAATTGTGGTGCTGGAGACATCTATTGAATATACTGTGGACTGCCAAAAGGACCAACAGATGTGTCCTTGAAGAAGTGCATCCAGAGTGCTCCTTGGAAGCAAGACTGGCCAGACTGCGTCTTACATACTTTGGACATGTAGTCAGGAGAGATCAATGCCTGGAGAAAGACATCATGTTTGGGAGAGTGGCAGGTCAACGAAAAAAACAAAAAAGGAAAACCCTCCACCAGATGGATTGATACAGTGTCTGCAACAATGGGCTTAAATATAAATAAAATTGTGTACCTGGCACAGAATCAAGAAGTGTTTTGATCTGCTGTACATAGGATTGCTATGAGTCGGACTCAACTTGATGGCACCTAGGAACAACAATATGGTATGTCCCCACATGTTTGTCAAGTTGTTGTTCTGTGGTGGCTTGCATGTTGGCTTAATGCTGAAACCTATGCCACTGGTATTTCAGATACCAGCAGGGCCATCCATGGTGGAAAGGTTTCAGCAGAGTTTCCAGACTAAGACAGCCTAGAGAGAAGGACTCAGAAGCTCACTCCCAGAAAAATTAGGCATTGAAAACCCTATGAATAGCATAGAAGCTCTGCCAAATACAGTGTAGGAAAAGTGAGCACCCTACCCCTGTCTGGAAGCCATTCAAGAAACAACTGTGGAAGAGTTGTTTCCTCAAACTAGAGTTGATCTTAATGATAGGATTGGAGTAAAGCCCCCTGGGACCTCCATTTGATGACATGGCATGACTCAAAATGAGAAGATACTTAATGATGACAACCATGGGTTCAAATATAAAAAGATAGTGTACTTGGCATACTGTTGGGTAGTGCTTCATTCTGTTGTATTTGGGGTCCCTATGACTCAGAACCAACTGGATGACACCTAATAACAATATGATATGAGTGCAGAAGTGTGACTAGGGTCCAAATATTTTCCGGTTTACTTTGTGGACAGATGAGGGTGATAAATATAGGCTCTACCAGGAGATCACTGGGTGACAGTATGTCTTGTCTTAGCCTTTGCTATCTTAGCTAGAAGTTTTAAGACATCCACTGTATTAAGATGGTAAATATAAACATATTGATAACAATGAGGTTCTAGTTGCCAGTTTCTAAGAGGGGCCTTACAAAGGTAAAAAGGAACAAGATTGGATTAATGTTTCAATCTTGGATCAAATTTAGAGATATCAGAGTGACTTCTCAGTTTTTTGATAGAGATAGATGAACAAACAAATACGTGTGTGGATGTGTACATATATATATATATATATATATATATATATATATATATATATATATAAACTATATAAATCTCTCTACTGAAAAAGATGTAAAGGCTATAATACTCCAGTAAAAAAGAGCACAACTTGTTTTCTATATGTTATTCAACACTAAAGGAAACCAGAGGTTACAAGATGACCCATTCAGGACAAAGGAGAAGATAATAACAAAATAAATCTGGAACATTTCAACGTGGCAAAAAATACCTAAATGATAATGAGGCTACAAAAACATGAAAAATGCCAATTTTGTCATTGCCTATGGTAGAGAGCTAATATATTCTTTTTCAAGAATTAGACAAGGCAGGTGGATTTCTAGTAGTTATAATTTTAATTTCTTATAATGATAAAATAATCAAGATATAAATTTATTTTGTACTGTTTATTAGAGGACTCACAGTTGTTGTTTTTCTTGGGTGCCATCGAGTCAGCATCCGACTCATAGTGACCCTCATAGGATTTTCAATGGCTGACTGTTTTGGGATTCCCTTGGGAGTGGATTGCCAGGTCCTTCTCCATTTTTGCGGTGTTGGGAATTGAACTCGGGACCTCAGAGACTGCAACGCAGCACTCTACTGACTGAGCTAAATCCCAGCCTAGAGGACTCACATGAGGTGTGGAAAATAGACTATATAGTGAAAAAATTTTTAAAAATGTTTTAAAAGTCATAGAAAAATAAAGACGGTAAAACCCAGGGGTACACTTACTGAAAAAATATTGAGAAACAAATAAGGAATTCATATTGAATTTATAAATTATCCAGAAAGTACTAAAAACCACAGTGGTTGTGCATGTAGTTGAGTGTACGTGAGTCATGCACACCTTCATCTTCAATGTGATGTCCTTACATTTCAATGTTTAAGAAGTCTTTTGCCGTATCTTTTCCCAATGTAATGTTTCTTTTGATTTCTTGACTGTGGCTTGGGCAGGTGTTGATTATAGAACCAGTTTAAAAAAAGAAGACGTCTTGGGCAACCTCAATATTTTCTCCATTTATCACAAAGTTGCATACTGACCAAGGTGTAAGGGTTTTGTTGTTCTGATGTGGATTTTCAATCCATAGTGAAGGCCATGTTCTTTGATGTTCAGCAAATATTTCAAATTCTCTTTACTTTTAGCAAGCAGAGTTCTGTCATCTGCATTTTGCAGGTGGTTAATGAGTCTTACTCCAAATATGAAGCTTACATTCTTCTTCATAAAGTCCAGCTTTTCATATTATTTGCTCAGCATACAAATTTAACAGGTATGCACATGACATGATGGTGCATGCCTATACTCACAGTGACTCAGAAGGCAGAGGCAGGAGGATCGCAAATTCCAGAGCAGAGGAAGTCTGGGTAACTTCATGAGAACCTGTCTCAAAAAAAAAATAAAATAAAATAAAATAAAAAAGTGGGCTAAAGGTACAGCTCAGTGGTACAGCACTTGCAAAGCATTCAAACATGAGACCCTGGGTTCAACCCCCAGTTGTTGTTGTTAGGTGCCGTTGAGTTGGTATCCAACTCATAGCGACCCTCATAGGGTTTTCAATGGCTGACTGTTTCGGGATTGCCTTGGGAATGGATTGCCAGGTCCTTCTCCCATTTTTGCGGTGCTGGGAATTGAACTTGGGACCTCAGAGACTGCAGCACAGTGCTCTACCAACTGAGCTAAATCCCAGCCCTCAACCCCCAGTACCAGGAAAAAAAAAAAAAAAAAACAGAAGAAGAAGGAAAAGGTACTTTGAAAAGGTACAGCCCTGATGTACACCTTTCTCAACTTTAAAACAAGTAGTGTTGCCTTGTTCTGCTTGAATGACTGCCTCTTGTCCATGTACAGATTCCTCATGGGTACAATTACATCCTCTGGTATTCCCATTCTTCACAGTGTTACCCATAATTTGCTATGACCCACACAGTGAAATGCCTTTGCATAGTCAACGAAACAAAGACAGACAACCTTCTGGTATTTTCCTTTTGGCTAATATCCATCTGACATCAGTAGTGATATCCCTGGTCCCATGCCCTCTTCTGACTCTGGCTTGATTTTCTGGTGGTTCCCTGTCTATATAATGCTTCAGGGACATTTGAATGATTTTTAGCAAAATATAGATTTCATGTGATATTAGAGATATCATTTGATAGTTTCTACAATCAGTTGGATCTCCTTTCTTGGGAATAGGCACATATATGAATTTCTTCCTGTCAGTTGGTCATGTAGCTATTTTCTAAATCTCTTGGCATAAACATGTTAGCACCTCCATGCTGGATTTGTTTATTGAAACATCTCTATTGGTAATCCAGCAATTCCTGGAGCATTTTTTGCCAATTCCTTCAAGGCAGCTCCCACTTCCTCCTTTAATACCAATGGTTCCTGATCATATGCAGCCTCTTTAAATGGTTGGTCATCCACAATTCTTTTCTGTATAATGACTCTGTTTATTCCTTACATCTTCTTTTGATGTTTCCTGTGTCATTTAATATTTTCCCTGTTGAATCTTTCATTATTGCCACTCAAGGCTTAAATTTGTACTTAAATTCCTTAAACTTGAGAAAAACAAAACATGTTCTTCCCTTTTGGTTTTCTGTCTCCGGCTCTTGCACATGTCATTTTAATATTTGATTTTGTCTTCTTGAGCTGACCTTTTAAATCTTCTGCTTAGATCCTTCATCATGTTTTCCTGTTACTTAATCTGCTTAATGTTCAAGGGCAAGTTTCAGAACCTCTTTTGACATGTAATTTGGGCTTTTCTTTTTTTCCTGTCTTTTTAATGAACTTCTGCTTTCCTCATGAATGATATCTTTGATGTCATACCACAACTCATCTGGTTTTCATTAGCATTAACCCTGCTTTTGAGATCATCTCTGAATTGAGGTGGAATATACCCAAGTTCATACCTTGACTCTCATACACTTCTTCAAATTTTCTTCAGTTTCAGTTTGAACCTGTATATGATCAAGTTGATGGTGTGATCCACAATAGCACCTGGTCTTATTCTGTTGAGAAAAAATGAAAATTGAAAAGTTTGTAAATTTTTTGTCATAACTAAAATATGTTACATTTAGACCATAATTGTTAGAGCTTTATGTTCCCAGCTGTGAACCCTGCTTGTTAAAGTTATCTCACTATGTAAGTAGGAGTCCCTTTCACATTCCTCCCTGCATCCCTCCTACTTATCTCACACAGCTAGTAACTTCTTCCTGCCTGTCCTTTCTACCTTATAACCATGGAAACTATCTTAGCCTAGTTTGAAATATTACTTAGCCCACTTGAAGATGCTCACATAGACCCTACACATGTGGTTAGTCCAAATAAGATATGGTGACCTTCATTCTGCTGTGAACCTCAGGAGAACAAAGATGGAGGGGGCAGGTTCAGTCCATTTGGGGAAAGTGTTTCCTTGGGACTGGCTCTGTAGGCTTGCAATAAAACTTTTTTTTTTATATTACTGAAGATTCTTTATCTCTCAAAGTACTTTTGGTTTTCTGTGCCACATCAGCTCTAAAATTTGATATTGAGTTTTCCATCATCTCTTTCCACACATACATTCAATTTGGTTTCTGTATGTTCCATTTGGCAAATTCCAAGTATATAGTCACTATTTGTATTGGTGAAAAAATATATTTGCAATAAAAAGTTCATTGGTCTGACAAAATTTTATCATGTGATCTCCAGGATTGTTTCTGCCACCAAGACCATATTTTCAGACCACTGAGTCTTCTTTGTTTCCAACTTTTGTTTTCCAGTCACAAGTAATTATCAGTACTTCCTGACTGATCTATTTCAGATTGTAGAAACTGGTAGAAATCTTCCCTATCTTCATGTGTTGCCTTTGTGCTAGTTGCATGAATTTGAATAATAGTGATATTAAATGGCCTTCCTTGTAGACTCCTGGATATTATTCTATCACCAACACCATTTTATTTCAGGACAGATCCTGAGATGTCATTTTAGATGATGAATGCAACACCATTTCTCTTAAATGTGTCATTCCAAGAATTTTAGACCATATGATAATCTCATTCAAAATGTCCCATGCTAGTCCATTTAAGCTCAGTAATGCCTAGACTGTTGATGTTTATGATCCATTTCTCTTTTGATGATTTCTAATTTTCCTAGATTCATAACATATAAATTCCATGTTCCAATTATAAATGGATGTTTACACTTATTCTTCCACATTTTGAGTCAAGCCAAATCAGCAAGTGGAGGTCCCTGGGGTTTTACTCCATTTCCATCATAAGATAGACTCTACTTTGAGGAAGCTACTCTTCCCCAGTAATCTTTTGACTGCTTTCCAACCTGGGGGGCTCATTTCCTGGCACAATATCTGACAGTGTTTCTCTGCTATTCATAGCGTTTTCAATGGTTAATTGTTTCAGGCATGGACAGCCGGTCCTACTCCCTAGTCTCTATTAGTCTGTAAGCTCAGCTGAAACATGTCCACCTTACGTGGTTGTGCTGCTATCTTTAATACCAGGAGCATAATTTTCAGCATTACAGCAACACACAAGCCCTCACAGGATAGCAAACTGACAGACATAGGGAGAATAAGTCATCTATAGATGATTTTAAAGTATACTTATACAGATGCAGGGAGGATATGCAAATTCTAATTGACTTTGTATATAAGGACCTGGAGCATTTAAGTAATTTGGTGTCAGAGGAGGGTTATGGGACCGATCACCTGCAGATGGTAAGGGAAGACTATTTTTAAAGTATGTGTTAACTTTTTACTAAAAATTAAATTATACGTAGTGTAAATTTCTTGTTATAGGTTAAAATCACTTGAATAGTTGTTTTAGATCATTCATTGTTGTTCTTATGTGTTGTTGAGTAGGTATCTGACTCATAACAACCCTATGTACAACAGAGGAAATACTATTGTCAGTGCTTCTCTGCTATTCACAGAGTTTTCAATGGCTGATTGTTTTTTGGGAATGGGTTGCCAGATTCTTCTTCCAAGCCACAGCACCTGGTATTCCCAGGTATTCTCCCATCCAAGTATTTACCAGGTCCGACCATGCTCGGCTTCCGAGATCTGACAAGATCAGGTGCCACATTCGTATGGCTGCAGGCACATCATTCATAGAAAACTTATAGTCTAAAATTTATTTGAAATAAATTATATAATATATACTTTTAAAATATGTTTGTTTCAAATCATTATTAATTTTTAAAAAATCCTGAAATTATTCCTGGGCCTTCAATCACTCACTTTTACCCTGTCTCAAGTACCAAAATTTTTATTTGAATGATTTTTATTCACTAGATAGCTTAAATAAAAAGTAAATATCTTACTATTTTTAGAAACAATACTAAAGTCCTCCATGAGATATAAGCCATTGTTTTTGTTCATTGAATTGGAAATTAACTAAGTAACAATCAGTTATATGCAATTATTGCTATAAATAAATACCTTTTCTGTCATCTGTGTTCAGTTCTTGAGCTAATTACATCAGTAACTTAATTAGTTAAGAGCATCTGTCTTTATTTTCCTGTTACTCCTGTGATATCATGGCACGGACACTACTGTATTTGTCTGCTTAATCATTCTCTAATGAGAGATATTTAAATGGAAGAAAAGAAATATTTTTTATTAATCCAAATAATGAACCAAGGACCCTTGGCAATATATTCATATAAACAAGTAGATTTTATTGCAGGCCTTATTTACCGAACTGGTAATTTTCCTTTCCACCCACACTGTTCTATATCTAATTATTCATTAACTTGTATGATTCATTTTCTTTCATTATGAGAAAAACACATTTAAAATAACATTATTTGGAATTGCAAGGGGCTTTAACCTCAGTTGTTACAACTGTCTATCTAAAGGAGAAACTCCCTGCACAGTATGCAGACAATACATTGTTCTGAATCTGATTAATTACCTCAGTAACAGAGAGACTGAATAGGTCAAAAAAAGCTAGTCAATTGAAAAACTAATGTATTCAAAGTGAATCTCACATATATCTGAAATATTCTTTTTATAACTTTCACTCACTGGCTTTGTCCTGAACACACCATTGTACATTTGAAGAAGGGAATTATACTCATGAAGCCCATAATACACCTCCTATGGCTCTTTTATTTATTCTAATGTAAGTTACTCACATGCTCCTTTATTTAGCCTATTGTAAGTTCCTCAAATGTTTACCACTCTTCTGTTTCCCTCTCTGTCAACTCTATCTTTTGTCTAAGCAAATGGAGGGAGAAAAAACTATGTTGTCAGACTGGAAGCAATGCAAGCCATTTCACAAAAAGTCCTCATGACAGTGAGATTTACTATTTCATAAAGCAGAGTTTCTTCCATATAAGCAATTCTACTCAGTGGAATACATACCAGGGAATATTTTATTAATGGTAATTTTGGAAGATAAAACACCTTTGATTTATTAAGGAAATTCTCAATATCATAGGCTTCTGGTTCCTTGTGGACATCATTCCCCTATTGATTTCTTTTTTGGTACTACACAAATGACTTTAAACCTCTCCCAGGGCTTTCCAGCTTGCAGCTGTACCACTGTGGCATCCAATCCCATCAGATCTTGGAAGCTAAGCAGAGTCAGGCCTGGTTAGTACTTGGATGGGAGACTACTTGGACCCCAGGTGCTGTAGGCTTGAGAGAAGGACTCAGCAAACCACTCCCCCAAAACAATCAGCCATTGAAAACCCTATGAATAGCAGAGAATCAGTAACAATACCATATCACCTGTTGTGTGTAGGGTTGCTGAGTCGGACACTGATTCAAGGGGACGCAACAACAGGGGCTTTCTGTGAATAACAGCGATAAGAAATGCTTTCCTTCTCTCTCTCTGTGTCTGTGTCTGTGTCTGCCTGTCTGTCTGTCTGTCTGTCTCTCTCTCTCTCTCTCTCTCTCCCTCTCTCTCTCTCTCTCTCTCTCTCTCTGTCTCTCTCTCTGTCTCTCTCTCTCTCATAGGTTTTCTACTTATCATTACCTTCAAGAAAGATTCTTGAATATGGATAATTTTTGAGTGTATTTAGTTTTATTGGGAACATTTGCTCCATGTGATTGGAATATTAGCTGTGATTTCAGCTCATTTCATTCTTCTCGTTGTAATTTGCAGACTTGTCCTCCAAATTTGGCTTGCTTTCCTAAATTCCTCCTGTATTGAAGTAGATACTCTCTAGTTTATGGTCTAATATACTTTACATCAAGTAAGTCTACAAATCACACAAAATATCTTATAAATTTATGCTTTTTCCCTTAAACATATATTTTATCAAATATATTCTATATTCTCGTAACTATAATTTCCTGTATTTTAACCCAATGAATCACTTCCTAGTCTGTATTACTCATCTGGATCAATGACTGGTACACTTGTTCTCAAATACTGGCTTTAGTACTTGTCAATTGTATAAATTTGATGAGATTAACTTAGTTCACCTGTAAAATAGTGAAATAGAAAGTAGTTATTGAATAAATACCTGTCATATTTATTTTTAATAAACTGAATGTTCTTTTTTCTTTGCCTCACTCATCAAATTAAATCTTTACAATTCAATATTAATATTCTTAAATATAATTCATTTCTTCTTATTGTCTCATTTTGACGATTTTAACATTTATTTCAGCCAAGTGAGCTGATTGTTTTGAGTTATAATTCTTTTCAACAAAAGTGATCATTGTTAGTTTTAAGTTACCTAGAAATTTGATAGGCATGACTTAGATGTCTTCATTCACTTTAACAACAGAAGTGTCAAAAACCTCAGGGCTCTTGAAATGATATGATACCACTACTCTCAGCTTGAGACTTTCCAAAAGCCTGTAAAATAGATTATCTTAGGTGTTTGTTACATGTGATCCCCAAAGCAACCTTCAATTACCCCCATGTAATATTATTCCCATTATAATTGATGGTTTGCTTGCCTGTTTCTTTAAAAAGATGAAAATTACTTGAGGTCAAGAATCCTAGTACATTTACCATCTTAACATCTGTGTCTAGCAGGCAAAGGGATGACACTTAATACTCAGTTGTTGAATGCATGCACTAGCTGATTAACATTTTTGGCTTTTATTACCCTTATTCTATATTGATATTAATTACTGAAAAATACTTTTATTTTCTTACCAAGAGCTACACAGAGTTGAGATATAATAGACTGTTGAGACGGATGCTCTTTTCTGACAAAATACTAGAATGGATGGTTAAATGGACAGTTTTGAAGAACTTAGCAAAGAATCAAATTTGTTGGATTATTAATCTGACTCACATTACTGATCTTTTGAGAGGCAGAAAGTGTAACTATGACACATGTAATTATTACTATTTTTAATTTTGTTGTTGTTAGGTGTCCTCAAGTCGGATCCAATTTATAGCAATCCTATGTACAAAAGATGAAACACTACTGGACACTGTTCTATGCCTGGCACTATTGTCAGTGTTTCCCTGCTATTCATAGGATTTTCAATGGCTAACTGTTGTTTTTTGGAGTAGGCTGCCAGGTCCTTCTCCCAAGCCTACAGTACCTAGTGTTCCCAGGTAGTTTCCTATCCAAGTACTAACCAGGGCTGACCCTGCTTAGCTTCCAAGATCTGAGGGAGTCAGACACCACGGTGGTATGACTGCAGGCTACTATTTTTAGTAGAGCTAAAAGACAGGCCAATATGAAAACATATGCAAAATAAATAATAGGTTAAATATCTACAAAAGCACTTAGCTTGACTTCTTAATAAAAGTTTGTTGTTTTGGGGTCTGACTCATAGTGACCCTATGTATAGCAGAATGAAACACTCCCCAGTTCTGTGCCAGGCACATGATTTCATTTATGTTTAAGCCCATAATAAAAGTAGTATATGAATTTTTGCTAAAGTTAGACCTCTGGAAGCCATGAAGTACTATATTCAGCTACGGATGGATTAGGTCAAAAATACAGAAAACATTGTACTATCTAATAGAAAGCAATGTGGGTTGTGTCTAAAAATACTTGGTGCTTTAAAAATATAAAGTTTCATTAAAATTAATTAATGCATCATGGATACTATCCTTTCTGACAAGAGTATAGAAGTTAGACTATGTTTACCACTGTATGAATTGCTGTTGTTGTTAGGTGCCCTCAAGTTGGTATCCGACCCTACACACAACAGGTGAAACACTATTGTCAGTGCTTCTCTGCTATTGATAGGGCTTCAGTGGTGGATTGATTGTTGCGAGTGGTACCAGGTCCTTTTCCCACTGTATGAATTAAGGTCTGCAAAATGTTCATCATTGCCACAACACAACTTGCCTTAAGACATTTATACAAATTGCTTTGGTGGAGTCTAGGGATCCTCATTCTATTCATATCATTTTGCTTTGCTTGCTATTAAAATTTTTAAAGTTACCAGAAGATGAGCAAATCATCTATGTAAAAGATGCTTGTTTCTGATATGTTGTGCCATAAGAACCTGTAGTATGTTCATCATAGTAATTCATCCTCAGTGAAAAAATAATAGAACATTCAGTCAGTTTTGAAGCAGTGAGAAAAAACTACAGTTCATATTTGGTCCTGAAGGTCTTCTCAGTTTCATTTCATACAAATTAGCTCTCTAGACACTACAATAATAAGAGGCCTCAATATATAACTTCATCATTTTCTTTGCTTTTGGGAAGACATAAGAGACATTTATTGCTTCCTGGCTATGTCTGAATATGATTCTCCAGGCACTGTCGGACTTGAAACTTTACCTCTTCCTTTTACATTTTTTTTTCTAATACAATCCAGATGCAGCAGAAATGAGCAGGATGAGTTGTATTTCTATCATTATTAGTTTCATGTGATTTCATCTAACATTATGATAGAAAGGTTAAAATTATAGATAGTCCTAACATCTATCCTTTTTAGCTGAATGGGAAATTTTCATTTTCTCAGAAAGTTCTTGTTTGGTTAGAGCATCTTTCTCTAAATTCTAATCCTGAATAAGGGCCTTGGTTTGTAGCACTGCCTTTGTCATTAGCCAGATAATTTACAATTTCTGGGGCATTAATCCCATATTTTTATTAGTTTTTGACTTTTCCTATTCTTCAATGAAAACAAAAATAGTCTTTTGCTAAGTATAATACATTCCAGAATTTCCATAATCAGAGATTCCCAGGGAGAACACTCAGACATAGAGATTAGCATGGCTATCAAAGTGTAAAGAATCAAGGTAAGCATGTGTTGATTAGAGGTCTGATTTGCATCATGATTGGACAAGTCTTTGACAAGATGTGTTATCACTAATTTAAAATTTTTTTAAAAGTAGAAATAGGAAGGGCTCATAATTTATTCTTTCTCTACTGCATTTATGTAGACTTAACTGCTTGTTGACTTCAGTGTTCCATGAATGAAAGAGTAAAGGAGTACACAAAATAAACTTAATATTTAAACAACACATTAAGAGAAAAACTAAAAGGGCTTTATAATACATCTGTACAAAGTACTCATGAGACTTTCAAGAAAAGTATACTTAATAAATGACTATACAGCATCTCATAACAATATATGGTGGAATACAAGAGTTAATATAAGATGAATTCTCTGAAAGTTTGAAGAACTATTTTATTTATGAAAAATTTGCAAATACTTTGTGTAAATATAAGCATTTATATAAATATGAACACTTTGATGAATTTTGAATCAACCAAAAACTGTTGTTAGAAAAATAGAATGTAAAACAGTATTTCTTGGAAAAAGGCAGAAAATATAAAAAGGTTTGAAGATGAAACAGGAAAAAGAACAAAAACAAAAACAGAGAAGTAAAAATGAAAGTAAGCACCTAATAATAAAGTATTCTCAGTTCCTAAAATTCCATTGGGGAGAAGGACTTGGCAATTCACTTCCAAAGCAATTCCCTAACAATCAGCCATCGAAAACCATATGAGGGTCCCTATGAGTCAGACAGGACTCAACAGCATCTAACAACAACAAATTTCAAGTTTCTAGTACTTTTGTGTACTAAAAGACTTGGCTATCATCCTTCTCTTGAATTCACTGCAATTTACTCATCATTTCAATAGCTTCCCTTCCTGATTAAAGCACTTATGTTTATATTGCAAGAGGGAAAAATGATTTTATCCACTTCACAATGTTGTTTAAGAATCACGTGAAATACCATTAGACAGAAAATGTAAAAGGAAAAAAAAATGAAACATGAAATGAAACAATGTCCTAAAATGAGGATAACCCTTTCAATTGCCTTTGAGTTCTTTTAACCATTATATCAAATACTACTTCTCTGTTTACAAAGAGGATATTGTGGTTGGCTTACTCTGAGTTTGGATTGTTCTTTTCCTTACCTTTAAACTCATTTGTTTATAATCTATAATATGAGGCAAAGTTTAGGGTATCAAAGAATTTTTACATTCCAATTTGACTTCTTCTTTTATTTTTTTCCAGAAAAAACCTGCATGAGTATATATTTACTTTTGTAAGTTGCCATTGAGTCAGGCCCAACTCATAGCAACCCTGTATGCACTTAAAACAGAGTGAAACCCTTCTTGACATTGTGCCATATTCAACACTATGTCAGTATTTCTCCGCTATTCATAGGGATTTCCATAGCTGATTATTTCAGGATTGTTTCACAAGTGAGCTGTCAGGTACTTCTCCTATTTTATGTGGTGCTGGGGATTGAACCTAGAGCCTCAGGGTGTGCAGAGTAGCACCCTACCAACTCAGCTAAACCCCAGCCTCATATGGCTATATACTTGTTGTTGTTGTTAGGTGCCATTGAGTCGGTATCCGACTCATAGCAACCCTCTGTACAACAGGGGGAAACACTATTGTCAGTGCTTCTCTGCTGTTCATCGGGTTTTCAATGGCAGATTGATTTTTGGGAGGGGGTTGCCAGGTCCTTCTCCCAAGCCTACAGCTTCTGGTGTTCCCAGGCGGTCTCCCATCCAGGTACTAACCAGGCCCGACCCTGCTTAGCTTCCGAGATCTGACGGAATCGGATGCCACAGGGCTACCACTGCAGGCGGCTATATACTAGCCATTGTAAATAATATTACTACTACAGAGACAAAAGTGCTGCATTTGATCTCAGAGAATGAGAAAGTTTACTAAAGTTCCTTTGTCGAACT
>VMDO01027173.1:0-25697 GCA_007922755.1 Pedetes capensis
GTGTCATGGAGTTTTACTAAGCCATGAAGAATAATGAAATTGTGTCATTTGCAGAAAAATGGATGAAACTAGAGATCATCATTTTAAAGAGAGGGGAAATGGCAGTAAGAAAGAATGGAGAAAGACAGACAAATATCACATTTTCTCTCATAGGCAGAATCTAAATTTAAATACACACACATGACATGCAAACAGAAGAGGGACTATTTGTGGAAGGAAGGGGATCATCAGGAGGAAAGAAGGGGAACATGAGAGGGTAATAGGGGTGAACATGAGCAATGTACAATGATATACATGTATGATATACCATGATGAAACCAATTAATTTGTACACTCAAATCATAAATTTCTAAAAAGGTAAAAAATATAACTACCTTAAGATTTTACCAGTACCCTAAGAAAAAATAAAGGCCCAAAATATTTCTGAATGGTACACATTCCAGAATTGACAAGTGCATTGTTAAGTGACTTTCTTATAAGTTTAGGAAAACAAGTAGACCTTGCTGACCAGATTTTTCAATGGGAACTCCTACCTTTTCCTTCTCACAACCATCATTGATCCTCTGGGCCCAGAGACCCAGACCATTCCAGTTTTCTAACCAAGCCATATTAGACTAACACAATCTATCAGCAGCCTCTCCTAACTACCTATGGCCCAATACAACTTATATGAAATCTGATTTCCTAGTTGGCCACTGGGTCACAGTTTCTACTTTGGTAGGCTATCCTACTACCCTGGTAATCCATTTATCAACTGTCACTGAAACTTTGATTTGAGACATTAACCATAAGGCCTAAGACCCAATTCTTTCCTTACAAAGAAAATTTTGCAGCTTAGAGACCAACTCTGTAGCTGAATCAGTTTCTCTCAGAATCCTATTCTGTTTGGTCCTATTTTCCATCCTATCTCTATCAGCCTATATATCAAAGATCTGATCACAATTTGTGATTAAAATAACACAGGGAATTAGTCTAGAATAGCTTCACCACAGTCACTACTACCACCTATTATTTTCTACCAAATGAAACTGTGAAATTGATCAGAAATTAGATACCCATGTGCTTTATGAGATACTTCCCAAATCACAAAGTGAATGTTACTTCCTCCAAAACAATTAGAGTAATTCCATTCCCAACAGCAGCAAACTTACATGTGACACATCCCTAACCAAGGAGTTCCAAGGAATAATCTACTGAGGGGCTTCAAGGAAAATAACTCTCAAGGACAAGAAACAGGGACCTGTGCCTCTCTAACTGGGATGTTGTGATAGATGATATAATACATGGGACTGCAATGGTCATCTTGTCACAAAGAACAAAAACCAGGAGAATTTCTGAAATACTCAACTGGAGCCATTCAATTAGATAAATCTTTAATGCCCTATGCCTCCAGGCTTCTAATATTTTTCTCACTTCCTAAGTCTATTTCAGCTTAATATTTAGTACTTGCAGACAAAAGCATCCTAACCCATGTATTTACGTTCCCATATAGGCCTGAGAGTGAATTGGGATGGATCAGAATTTCCCTTGGAAGTTAAAAACATATATAAGGCATGGCAAATCTATGAACTCATAATAAACAAGAGGGAGAATGTGTGTTCATGGGGACAGACATAGGTGGATGGATAAAAGCAAAATGCAAACCACCATAAGGACTTCTATGGTATAGACTCTTCTCTCCCTGATTTCCTGCCACTTAGCACAACCATAATCCCAAGAAATAATGCAAAGGCAATCATAGGAAAAACCCAAAAGCTAGTAAGGAGAAGACGAACTGGTTTGAGATGCCAAGTCTGTAGGAACAACACAGCCACAAGGAATGTTACTTCTCACCTCCCAAGAGAAGCCCATACATATCCATCACTTCTGATCAGCAATTTAGACAGAAGGCTGACCAAGTAGACTCATTCTTCTCCCAAACTCCCATTGGGAGCCCCAGGGTTACTATCAGGCAAGCTATCATGCCCTAAAAAGGATTCATCCTGAGCCCTTGTAACACTTAGCAATCAGGGTGACAACTAAGACCAACTCCAGTGAAGGGGAATAAGTGAAAAGAAAATACCAGTACCAAAATGTTACATACTGTATTATTCCATTTATAATATTTTTTAATCAACACAATTTTAGAAATAATTGAGCAGATTAGTGCCTGCCAGGAACTGGGGATGGGTGGAAGTGAGAAAGGAGGTGGGTATAGCTGTATATAGGGATCCTTGTGATAGAACTGCTCAATATCTTGATGATGGAGATTGTGCATGTACCTATACAAGTGATAAAGTTGTATAGGGTTATTCATTCATGTACACATACATGCAAGTACAAGCTAAACTGGAGAAATCTGACTAAGATTAGTTTATACCAAGTCCAGTGTTGTGGTTGTAATACTATTCTATGGATTTATAAAATATAACCATCAGGGAGAAACTGGTAAAAGACACAGGATCTCTGTATTATTTCTTACAACTATAGGTAAGTCTATAATAACCTCAAGAAAAATTTTAATTTAAAAGGGCACAAGAGAACCAAACTACAACCCTGTTTTTTAGTCTGTCACCCCCAACTTTAGGAATCTCTGGATGGTCAGAATAGTTTAAGAGATACTTAGGAAAAACAAGACCTAAATTCAAGCCTTGGTGACCGCCATAAACCTATCAACTCATCTCTTTTCAAAAATCTCTAAAAAGTTCCAGGTAGTGCTAAGGAACCTTTTTATTTTCTTTTTGCATCTATCTATATATTTGGACTTCTACTTTCATCAAAGACCAGACTTGCTTCTTGGGAATGGCAGGGCTATATTTGACTGAAATCATCTTCTACCAACTCTTATATATTTTAGTAAACACAATTTACTCTTTGAAGGAATAAAAGCCAGAAGATAAAGAGATAATTAAGGAAGTTTATGGTGAACATTATAGCTGTGAATAAAACTGTGAAGTGCTGTGCTAATTAGGTGAAAGAGCTGCCAAGAAGTCCTTTCAAAGTTCATAGTATGGATCCTGAGCCAGCCATATGCAACTTTTTAAATGTCTACTAATGTAAAACATCCCTCATCTTTCATTTGCAGGCACAGAACTCATACTCCTTGTAAATCAAAATTAATACTGTAAATCATCAATGCATAGAGTTGCAGAGTAAGACCTAAGTATCTTGCTTTTCTAAATAGCTTGCTTATGGAGACACTTCCCTGCTCCTTTCACATGCTTTCTTCTTTAGGTTTACTTAAGCATAGCTTGACCTTTCCTGCTTGATTCATGCTGGAGCACAATGGAGAAAACACTGAAGACTTCAGTGTGAACTACCTCTAAGTATGAAGGATTCACTTCCCCCTGGTTCCTGGAATGTTTCAGAGAAGTCAGCTGTTTTTCTCCCTAGTCACATACTTCAGGAGAGGAATTAAACAAATAGGACTTGCTTCTTCCTGAAGTTCATACATTGAATTCCAGGTGAAGAAGGCTATTCCTTTTTTTCCCTCCCTTTCTTAGTGATGTTGGAGTACAGAGTAATACAGCATTGGCCCTTTCTGTTATGTAATTATTATATCACTTTTGGTTATCCTTATCAACTTATTCTAAGCCCTGACACTCCAGACCATTGTCAATGACTTTGTAAATAATAATCTTTATGAAAATAACATTGTTGTTGTTATGTGCCGTTGAGTCAAGTCCGACTCATAGTGACCCTCACAGGGTTTTCAATGGCTGACTGTTTCGGGATTGCCTTGGGAGTGGGTTGCCAGGCCCTTCTCCCATTTTGTGGTGCTGGGAATTGAACTCAGGACCTCAGAGACCACAGAGCAGTGCTCTACCAACTGAGCTAAATCCCAGCCCGCTGAAAATAACATACGCAAGCCTAATTTGTAATTCTTCAGCTAACGTTTTTTATTTTATTTTTCACTCATTATTTGATTCATTTATTTTCCTAAAGGAACTCTTGTCTCATGCAAGTTGAAATAAAGATAAACAAATAGGGAAACTACCTGGACTGATCTAGAACGATAAAACATTGTCATCATTACTGTGTAATTAGCTTGTTTCTTTTTCTTTTTGGGTGGGGTGGTTGTCATCACAGGGTGCATAGCCCTAATGATTGTTTAAAAATAACAGAAGAATCACACTGCAACCAAAGACAATCATTTCATTTGGGCTGAAGTGTAAACTAGAAAGTCATATTTTGACTGGCAGGAAAATACATAGGAAGGTACTGTTTAATTCTGCTTCAGGCTATAATTCAATAAATCACAAGGGCTCCAGAGGCCCCTAAACCTAAGTCCCTGTAGGTATTCAATTTATGACTTTTTGTCACTCTTTCTCTCAATTTACTTCTAAACCACTATTGACATCAGATCTAAAAATTAGATTTATGAAAAAACCCAAAGGGCTTGCTGAAACTTGTTTTAAGGCTATCAATGAAAGCCACTTTTATGAATGTACTATCCCTATGGCAGAAATTCATTTAGAAAGGTTAATATAGAACTAAAAAATCTGAGATTGATGTAATCTGTTTATGAATTCAGGTAACAGATCCATAAAACTAAACTATACCTAGTAATTTTGTCGCTAAATTGTTTATTATAATTTTCTGGTTCACCAGTACTTCAGTATGCCACAATTACTGAAAATATATTTTTAAAGATTAATAAAATATGAGTTAATTATCCCAGTAATTTTATTGTATAATTAATGGACAAGTTAACACAAGATTGCATTATGAGATTTCATATAAAATTTAGCATGTTCCTGTAAGTTAATTTAATGGCTGAAATCATCCTCAAAACAAAAATAAGGAGTCATTGTTTCTTTACTTTTAGAAATAATTCTGATGAATAAGGAAAAATTTCAAGAACACATAATTAGCTTAAAAATTTTAGAAGTGAAAATAAGTGCATACATCTTTGGTTTTTCATTTTCACACTGTGCCAGGGTCTCTCTTGCCCAACCTTCTCTGCTGTAACCACCATCATATGTAGCAAGCAGTACACCTTTGTTACAGGGCTGGACTCCCATTCAAAGCCACAGACCACCTATCCTATTTGCCCAGTCCTACCTTCCAGTACAAAAGCTGTCTCCCTAGTTTGCAATTAGTTCCTCTCTCTCCTCTCTCTTACTTAGCCTCTGTGCAATAGAACATCAATGTTTTAATGATAAGATGAAATAAAATATGCATTAAGTTGTGTGCTGAGGGAACTTAAATTAGCATTAGCTCATTATTTGTAGGAGCAATGATCATGACATACAAAAATATAAGAGGGGAAAAATAATGTGAAAAAATATGGACAAGCACAGAGTAAATCAGAAGGGGAATCTCTTTCCTCACTGATTGAAGATACCAACTATATTATAAATTAAATTGGTATAGATTTTAGGCAGTAGTTCTGTCAAATGAGGAGGATCTATTGAGGTAACTATGTGATCTTTATCCAATTAAGATGCTGAATTAAATTACCATAACTTCTAATATTAAAGCACCACTGTATTCCTGGGATAAATCCCACTTTTTGGTGCTATGATATTCTTCTAATGCATGGAGAATTCTGCCCATAAATTTATTCTGTGGGTTTAAAGTTTTTGTGTTGGTAGTGGTGGCAATACACATGGTTAGGGCTGTAACTGATAAGTTTATGTATGTGTGTGTGAGTGAAAGTGCTGATAAAATGAGGATATGGCTTCTTTCTCTATACTATTAAAAATGCAGAAATAATGGAATAATACCTGTTCACTAAAGAATTAAAAATATTTACCTGCGAAATCATCTGAGGCCTGGTTTTATCCATTTCTTCTATTATTGTTCATTTAGTTGGATTTTGATTTTCCTTCTGCCCTTATTTGGGTAGGATACATTTTCACAGATAATTCTCTATTCTGTAGATTCATCCAAATATTTTCATATAGAATTTTGGAAAATACATTCTTACACCTTTGTGATTTCTTTTATACTTCTGGGTATTTTCTTGTATTCTATTTTAACATTTGTGTATATTTTTCCTTGATTAGGCCTTTTGATGATTTATATACTTAACTGAATATGAGGGCTTGAATTTAGCTCATTTAGGAGAGTGCTATTCTATACTGAGGACCTCGGTTTGATCCCCAGCACCACAAAAAATGAGAAAAGGACACGGCAATCTACTCCCAAAGCAATTCCGAAACAACCAGCCATTGAAAACCCTGTGAAAGTCATGATGAATCTGACCTGACTCGAAGGCACCTAACAACAACAACTGCATATGATTATGTATGTGTCCAAAGACCTAGCTGTTAGAATGGAAAAAAAAGAATTCAAATACTTCATAAGAAATTGTTGCTACAAAATCAGATACAAACTAGGACCAGATTTCTTTGAATTAAGAAACCAAAAACTTTCAGAAGAAATTGCCCCTCCGAAACCACAAATATTATAACAAGCAATTAGAAGGTATTTACCATGTATAAACACTATTCCAAGTGCTTTACCTAATTAACTCATTTAATCTTCACTATACTTGTATCTCCCCATATCTGTCAGCTTTCTGTATTATAGGGCATTGTGTGGTACTGTGATGCTGCAAGCCATGCCACTGGTATTTTACAGATACCAGCAGGGTCACCCATGGTGGACAGGTTTCAGCTGAGCTTCCAAACTAAGACAGACTAGGGAGAAGGATATGGCTAACCTGCTCCAGAAAAAATTGTCCATTGAAAACCCCATGAATAGCAGAAAAACACTGTCAAATATAGTGCCAGAAAATGAGTCCCCCAGGCTGGAAGGCACTCAAAAGACAGCTAAGGAAGAGTTGTCTCCTTAAAGTAGAGTCTACCTTAATGAAGGGAATGTTGTAAGTCCCCAGAAATCTCCATTTGCTAATGTGGCATGACTCAATATGAGAAGAAACAACTGTAAGCATCCCATTAAAATTAGAACATGGAATATACATAGTATGAATTTAAGAAAATTAGAAATTGTCAAAAGGCAAATGGAGTGCATAACCACTGACATCCTAGGTATCAGTGAACTAAAATGGACTTGCATGGACCGTTTTGAATCAGATAGCTATATACTCTACTATGCCAGGAATGACAGATTAAAGAGAAATGAGTTTGTATTCATCATCAAAAAAAGACATCAAGACCGATTGTGAAATAGAGTTCTGTTAGTGACACAATAATATCCATATGCCTACAAGGAAGGCCAATTAATATGACTATTTAAATTTATACACCTATCACTAAGGCTATAAATGAAGGTAGGGAATATTTCTACCAGCTTCTGTAATCTGAAACAGATCAAACATGCAATCAGGATGTACTGATAATTACTGGTGGTTGGAATGCAAAACTTAGAAATAAAGAAGGCTCTGAAATTGGAAAATTTGACCTAGGTATCAGAAATGGTGCTGGAGATTGCATGATAGAATTTTGTCAGAACCATATTTTCACTGCAAATACATTTTTTCACCAACATAAATGGTGACTATACACATGGACTTCCCCAGTTGGAACATATAGGAACCATATTGGTTACATTTATGGAAAGTGATAATGGAAAACCTAAATCTCAAATATCAGAACAAGACCTGGTGCTGATTGTGGATCAGACCATTAACTGTTCATATGTAGGTTCAACCTGAAACTGAAGAAAATTAAAACAAGTGTATGAGAGCCAAGGTATGACCTGGAGTATATACCACCTGAATTCAGAGACTGCCTCCAGAACAGGTTTGATGCATTCGACACTAATGATTGAAGACTAGACGAGTTGTGGCAGGACATCAAAGACATCATTCATGAAGAAACCAAAAGTTTACTTAAAAGACATGAAAAAAAAGACCAAATTACATGTCAAAAGAGACTGAAACGTGCCCTTGAACATGAAGCAGCTAAAATAAAAGGAAAATATGATCAAATTAAAGAACTAAATAGAAGAGTTCAAAAGACAGCTTGACAAGACTAAATCAAATATTATAATGACTTGTGCAAAGAGCTTGAAGATAGAAAACCAAAAGGGCAGAACATGCTGTTTTCCTCAAGCTTAAGGAACTGAAGAAAACATTTAAGCAATAGTGAAGGATTCTATAGGGAAAGTGTTAAATCATGCAAGAAACATCAAAAGAAGATGGAAAGAATATACAGAGTCATTATGCCAAAAAGAATTGGTGGATGATAAGCCATTTCAAGAGGTTACATTTGATCAAGAACCAATGGCACTGAATGATGAAGTAGAAGCTGCCATGAAGGATCGGTGAAACACAAGGCTCCATGAGTTGATGGAATACTAATAAATGTTTCAATGAACAGATGTAGCACTGGAGGTGCTAACTTGTTTATGCCAAGAGATTTGGAAAACAACTTTCTGGCCAAGTAACTGGAAGAGATTCCTATTTGTGCCTATTCCCAAAAAGAGGGGATCCAACTGAATGTGGAAATTATGGAATGATATAATTAATATCACACACAAGTAAAATTTTCCTAGGGATCATTCAAAAGTGACTACAGCAGAATATAGACAGGGGACTGCTGGAAAATAAAATCTGATTCAGAAGAGGGTGTGGAACCTGGGATGTCAGTGCTGATGTGAGATGGATATCAATCGAAAGGTGAGAATACCAGAAAGAGGTCTAATTTTGTTTTATTCATTATGCAAAGGCATTTGACTTTCTGGATAATAATAAATTATGGATACTATTGCAAAGAATGGGAATACCAAAACACTTAATTTTACTGATGAGGAACCCACACATATGACCAGGAGGCAGTCGTTCAAACAGAACAATGAAACACTGCCTGATTTAAAGTTGAGAAAGGTGTGTGTCAGGTTATACCCTTACACAATACCTCTTCAATCTCTATGCAAGCAAATAATCCAAGAAACTGGACTTTATGAAGAAGGACATAGCATCATGATTTGAGAAAAACTCTCTAACAACCATGTTATGCAGATGACAAAACTCTGCTTGCTGAAAGTGAAGAGGATTTGAAATGTTTAATGATGAAGATCAAAGAACACAGGCTTCAGTATGAACTGCATCTTAATATCAAGACAACAAAAACCCTTACAACTGGGTCAGTATGCAACTTCATGATAAATGGAGAAAAAGGCCATCCAGGATTTTACTTTAGTTGATTCTACAATCAACACCCACAAAAGCATCACCCAAGAAATCAAAAGATGCATTGAATTGGGAATTGCTGTTGCAAAAGAGTTCCTTAAATATTGAAAAGTAAAGATGTCACATTGAAGATGAAGGTGTGCCTGAATCATGCCATGATATTTTGAGTCATATTATATGGTTTTCAGAGCTGGATATTGAATAAGGAAGACAGGAAAAGAATTGATGCTTTTGAATTATGGTGCTGGGGACAAATATTGAATATACCATGGACTGCCAAAAGTACCAACAGATCTGTCCTAGAAGAAGTACAACAGAGTGGTCCTTGAAAGCTAGGATGGCTTGATTGCATCTGACATATTTTGGACATGTCAGGAGGAACCAATCCTTATAGAAGGACATCATGTTTGGGAGAGTAGTGGGTCAATGAAAAAAAATGAAGACCCTCAACTAGATGGTTTAACAGTGCCTTCAACAACGAGTTTATACATGTACCTGGTACAGAATTGTAAGTGTTTCATTCTGTTTTACATAGGGTTACTCTGAGTTGGACCTGACTCAATGGCATCTAACAACAACAGTATATTTGTATCAAACACAATGATTCATATTCCTGTTTTAATATAAAGAACTAGAGGCACTGAAAAAATTATAAATTCATATAGCTGACAAGAAGAAATAGTCATACTGGGAATGTAAAAGCTTAGAGAAGCTATAGTAGAAGAAATACAGCATTAGCTTCCAGAGAGAAAAATAATAACTTCACAGATATAATCACAGAAAAAACTAGAACATCAATAACAGATCAAGAAGGAAAACAAACCCTGCTAAAACCCAGTGTGAATTGTGGAGTACAAGGTAAGTAAAGACAAGTGAGGCAAAGAGAAATAAACAGTTAATAATTAATATAAAAATGACACAAACTAGGTGTGGTGGCATAAGACTTTAATCCCAGAGCCCGGGAAGGAAGAGATAGGAGGATCACAAGTTCAAGGCCAGAGGCAGCAACATAATGTAGCAAGACTCTATCTCAAAATTAAACATAAAAACAGCTCAGTGGTAAAGTTCTTGTAGAAGCAAACATGAGGTCCTAGGTTCAGTGCTCCACTACTGAAAAGACACAAAGCCAGGTGTGGTTGCACATGCCTGTAAACCCAGTACTCAGGAGGCAGAGGCTCTACATAGCAAGTTTCAGGCCAATCAGGGCTACACAGTGAGAACTTGTCTCAAAAAATCAAAATAAACGCTGGGCGCGGTGGCACACACCTGTAATCCCAGCAGCTCGGGAGGCAGAGGCAGGAGGATCACAAGTTTGAGACCAAAGGCAGTCTGCGTAACTTAGCAAGACCTTCTCAAAAAGTAGAAAATGGGCTGAAGGCACAGCTCAGTGGTCCAGCACTTTCAAGGCATGCAGGCTCGAGGCCCTGGGTTCAACCCCAGTACCGCAAAAATAAATAAATAAATAAATAAATAAATAAATAAATAAAAATAAACACAAAAGACATGTAAGGACATCCAAAATATGAAAAAAAATAATAATAATTAAAATAGTAGATCATAAAAATATTCACAATATCATTTAAGAAAACTTGCTAGAAAGAAAACTTGGAATCTATAGACATTAAAGAACATGTTTTCCCAGGGATGTTAAGACAGAAAGCTCTGTACCAAGAGATACCTAATTAAGTTACTAGAAATAGACGATAAAGGAAGTAAGAATTCAGACAAAATTATCAAGTTAAATTTAAGGTAGATAGAGAAATCAGGCTAACCTGAAACTTCACAGCAATATTCAGTGCCACAAAACAATGGCAAAATCCTCAGAGTCCTCAAGGAAAAAAGAAAAGAAAAGACTCAATAAATATTTTCACTTCCAATCATTTGATAATAAATGCAATTGAAAATATAGTTCCCATGAGCTCTTACTGAGAAAAAAAATAATAGAAGACAAATTTTGTTTAAGTAAAAAATAGAAACTTAAGGCCAAAAATGCTGGCCATGGAGCCAGGTGCCATGGCACCTCTATAATCCCAATAACTCATGTTGCAGGGAGAATGATCAGTCTGTGGCAGGAAGATAAAAAATTCAAGGCCAGAGACAGCCTGGGCAGCTTAGCACAACCCTGTCTCAAAATAATAAAGGGGAAGGAGGTGCAGCTCAGTAGTAGAGCACTTGCCTAGTATGGGCAAGGCCCCGAGTTCAACCCAACAGCATTGAAAACAAAAACAAAAATAAACAAACAGAACACTGGCCATGGGTGCTAATTCCTTTTTAGTTAGACAAAAAGTCAAATAAATGTCAGGATTCTCCTTACAGGACAGTTTGTAAATGTGATTAACCTAGCAAAAGTTAGGAAAAGAAAGGTAAGAAAGTGGGATGTTCAAAGTATGCGGGCTTTCTCTTATTTTATTCCTGGATTCTAATATATACCATTAAAGGAATTTATAAACCAAATAATGAAGGCAGAAACATATGTAAAGGTATAAAATTAAGAACTAATAAAAAAATCAATGAAAGTCAAGTGACAAAGGAGGGGTGATTAATAAGTACAATATAATAATTCTGGCATTTCCATAAACAGAAAGTCAATAGACAAATTTTAAAGAAATGGGAAGTTAAGGATATTATATATATTTTAATTCCATCTCTTCATAAACACTTCTGTGGTTGGCATCTAAGCAATAGCTATTGAAATAAATAGAAACAACTACCCTTTGCCATTGAGCCTCTATGGGAATTTATTTCACAGACATGTCTAAACATATTAGGAAAATATTATTGTTGTTGCTAGGTGCCTGAGTCAGGTCTGACTCATAGGGAACCTATGTACAACAGAAAGGAACCCTTGACAACACTGTGCCATGTCCTTTGGGATTTCCCAGTGGGATAGAGGGTACCAAAACATGGCAAGTACCAGGAGTCCATCTAGTCCTCTTGGAGGACTGACCTCTATCCTCCAAGGCAACTGACCATTGCCCCACATCTGGGTACCTCATTCTTCCCCCTTCCCATCGAGTGAGCCAAGATGGCACTTACCAGCTCAGGTTTCCTCAAGGCCTGACTGGCTGAGCCCCATGTGCCTCCTGATTGGCTAAGCCCTTCCTCACATGCCACCCCCAAGCCCTTCCCTGATTGGCCAGCTGTCATTCCTTGACTGTTGGATGACAGTTTGGCTCAAGGGGATATAAATTCCTGACCCCACAGCCCAACAGCCTTCTGAACTCCATCGAAGAAGAGCCCGAGAGCTTGTTCCACCCACCATCCAAGAACAGCTCGCTCGTCCTCTAGTCCCTTAAAGATCAAAGGCATGCACTTGCCTGACCCACCTAGCCTTCAGCCTACCCTTAGCCTGCCTTCATCCTTTCTCTGGCCTACCTCCTTCCTCTACCTGCCTGCATCCATCAGATCTTCTCCTCCTCATCATCAACCCCTCTACTAATGGGATCGAGTGCTTTGATAGGCAAGCCTCCAAGAGTCAAGCACAGGACATCCAAAGTGAAGACTGTGGACTGGATGAGAAATGACACCCAGGATTCCCTGCTCCAGCAGCAGGGAAAGCAGCTGAGCACCTCCTCCCCATCTCCCTTCCCTACCCTAATCACCTATCCCTTCCCCTTTCTTGTAAATAAACCCTCCTTGTTTTATTACTCCTGAGTGTGATGCTCTGTGCAAGTGTTGAGACACCCAGTTGCATCACACAATGCAGAGGGTCATGGGTTCAAGTCCAACCAAGCCCAACAGTGCCCAGCACTATGTCAGTGCTTCTCTGCTGTTCACAGGGTTTTTAATGGCTGATTATTTCAGGGTTGTTTTGGGAGTGGGCTGCCAAGTCCTTCTCCTATTTATTATTGTTAGTAATAAAAAAATTTGAGATAATATAAATGCCCCTCTGTATAAGAGTCATTAAATTCAGGTACCTTCAGAAATGCAATACTCTGAGCTGGGCATGGTGGCACATCCCTGTAACCCAGCAGCTCAGGAGGTGGAGACAGGAGGATTGCAAGTTCCAGACCAGAGGCAGTCTACATAACTTAGTGAAACCCTGCCTCACAAAAAAGTAAAAAAATGGGCTAGGGGTGTAGCTCAATGGTCCAGCATTTGCAAAGCATGCAAGTGTAAGATCCTGGGTTCAACCCCCAGTGCCAAAGGAAAAAAAAAGAAAGAAAGAAAGAAAGGAGGAAATGCAATACTCTGTAGTGTTTTTTTAATGAGTCAATTCTGAAATAATTTCTAAGACATATAAGTAAAAAATCTAAGTATAAAACATTGTGTATAGTATAATGTCATGTGTAAAATTATTTTCAAAATGGAAAATATTTACATGCATGCTTTTATTTACACATAACTCTGAAGGAACATAGACAAAAATAACTAGTTATTTAATGGGCTCCATGAAAAGAAGCAGTATAGGGAAACACAGATGGGAGCATTTTTTTGAATTTTGTACTAAATAGACAACCATACCACCCTGGCACCAGATCCTTCCTGATTTCAGAAGCTAAGAAGGGTTGGGCCTGGTTAGTTCTTGGATGAGAGACCCCTGGGAATACCATGTACTATAGGCTTGGGAGAAGGACCAGCAGCACACCCCAGAAACATTCAGCAACCAAAAACCTTGTGAATGGCAGAGAAGCACTGACATAGGGCCAGGCATGGCACAGTGTTGGGGAGAGTTTCATTCTGTTATACATAGGGACACTGAGTCAGAACTGACTCAAAGGCATCTAACAACAACAACAGATGCATTAACTATTCAGAAATAATGAGGTGCTCCTGTGAACTCCAACTTTGGGTAAGGTATTCCCATTTCCAGGGCCTCAATTCATTTGTCTCCAAATAGAGCACTTGGTCTCAACTCCAACGATTCTCTTATCTCTAAAGTTTCATGTAGACATTCTAATGGATTCGTTCATTTCTTTCTGGAAATAAAGGAAATTGGTGTCTCAGTGGATCCTATAGGCAAATGAAGCCTATAGGCTTCTATTGCTGGACAAGTTGGCTGCCCATTCTCAGGGGTTGTCCAGGTTGCAGCAAGCATGGAATGAAGCATGAAGATGGAGGACTGGTCAGTCAAGGAGCCCCTTGGGCCCCATTCAGGTAGATTATTAAGGAAAACCCAGAATGTTACTCAGCAAGGAGATATGGGAATGCCAGAGAAATAAGCACACAGAGGTGATCCATTGGAATGATCCATAGGCTAACTAAATTGGCGCTCTCTGTCTCTCTCTCTCTCTCTCTCTCTCTCTCTCTCTGTCTCACTTTCCTCACCCCTCCCCATCCTTTCACACACATACACATGAGTTCATGCATGCATGAACACATAATGATAGCATTACTGTGGCACACATATTTGTCAGGTAGTATCAAGCTTTTGCTTAAAAATAAAAACAAGTGCCAATTGGTTCCATAAGGACACTATCAAAATCTCTTTAAGATTTTGCTTTGGTCCAAGCAAGTAAACTGGAAAAAGGACAGCCTTTTCAACAAATGGTGCTGGGAAACATGGTCATCCACATGCAGAAAAATGAAAACAGACCCACATCTCTCAATATGTATGAAAGTTAACTCAAAATGGATAAAAGATCTCAACATGAAACCAGAAACTTTAAAACTTACAGAAGACAAGACAGGCAATACACTCCATCATATAGGCATAGGAAAGTATTTCCTTAATAGGACCTAATTGCTCAAGAAATTGCAATAAGAATAGATAAATGGGATTAGATGAAATTAAAAAGCTTCTGTACAGCAAAAGAAACAATTAACAGAGTCAAGGAAACCCCCATGGAATGGGAAAAAATCTTTGCATCCTATACATCAGACAAAGGTCTAATTGCTAGAATTTATAAACAACTTAAGAAAAAAAACTCCCCAAAAACAAAGAACCCAATATACAAATGGGCAAAGGAACTGAGTAGACAGTTCTCAAATGGAGAGGTCAGGAAAGCCATGAAACACATGAAAAAATGCTCAATATCCCTAGCCATTAGGGAAATGCAAATTAAAACCACTTTGAGATTTCATCTTACACCAGTAAGAATGGCCAAGATCAATAAAACAAATACCAACAAATGCTGGCAAGGTTGCAGGGAAAAGGGAACACTCTTACATTGTTGGTGGAGCTATAAATTGGCCCAACCACTGTGGAAATCAATATGGAGTTTTCTTAAAAAACTGAAAATAGATCTATCGTATGACTCAGCTATAACACTATTGGGAATTTACCCAAAGGGAGATGGGTCATCATACCACAGAGACACCTGCATCTCCATGTTCAATGCAGCACTTTTCACAATAGCAAGGATATGGAATCAACCAAAGTGCCCTTCAACAGAAGAATGGATAGAAAAAACTATGGTATATTTACACAATGGAATATTACTCAGCAATCAAAAGAAATGAAATAAGGACATTTGCAGCAAAATGGATGGCAAAATTAGCAAAATTGCAGCAAAATTAGAGAAAATTATTTTAAGTGAATGAACACAAGCTCAGAAAGAGAAACACCACATGTTCCCACTCATATGTGGGAGCTGAATCAAAATTATAAGATGGAAAATATCCTATACAAAGGTTGGATCATAATAAAAGAAAAAAAAGCTAAGAATGGTGTTATTATAGATGGTCTAGAAAATGCATGTAATAGTGCTGATAGGGTAAAAAGAAAGTTCACTGCAGGAAAAGTTTCTATCTTAAACAGAACTGGAACCCAAAGATATATAGAAAAATATTACCATAAAAAGACAAGTAAATGTTAGAGAAGTCTTTGATGGGGGTGATGGGGGGAAGCATACAAAAGGGTAAGGGTGAACCTATATGAATAATGTACATCAAAATGCATATATGGAAATGTCACAATGAAAAGCATGTCAGAATGAATCACATTAAGATGTACTTAAAATTTTCCAATAATAAAAAAAAAAAAGGTTTTCCTTTGGTCCAAGCAAAACTGAATTTATGAGGCATCCAGGTATTTAAATGAAATCATGGCTGTAATTGATTAAGTGCATAAAAACAAAATGATGCTATGTAACTACACTTAAAGTATAATGACGGATGAAGGAATGTAAGATAGAGAAGACTCCACATGATCCATTGCCTTCAAGTCTAGAGGAAAGTGAAGCTCTCTATAGGACCACAAAGTGCAGGCACAATCTAGTTTGATGTTTCTGTTGTTATCCAAAACTGATTATCAGGAACAGTTGAATCACTAAATGAAGCCCTCAGCAAGTATAAGCTATAAAAAGCAGTCACTTGTCACTAAGAGAATATGAACAAGTTTAGCACATATACTTTTCCACACTTCAAGTTCTCAAATGAGACTGTAAGGCAATTATCAAGGGATTTTCAGGAAGATAACTTTCTCTCTAAACCTTTTTATCCAGGCATGATACACAAATGTGCAATACATCTTTCCTATAATTAAGTAAATTGTTCCCTTGCCTCACAGTTACTCAGCAACAAACGACACCTACATGATCTTTCTGAGGGGAAGAAGTACGAGGATTTATTTATTGCCAAGTAAACTCTCAGGAAATGGACATTTTAATAGATTATTCTACTCATAAAGTGATTGTGAAAAAGAAATATGATGAAAAAGTATTTTCTCAATCTCACTTTATCATTGTTTAGAATTCTAGTTTTATTGTCCCAAAAAAGCTGCATTCCATTTTCTTATTTTGTCATCTTGACTCAAGGGGAAAAAATGGCCACCTAGGGAAAATTGTTCAGTCAGAAGGGAATATGAAGTGTCTGAGGAAAAAATATACATAAAAACACATAGATATTCCTTTAGCAGTACTACCATTAGGAGACACTGGTTCTGGTAATGTTTTAAAATTCACAATATCTAGAATAAAATGAAAGATTATCCCAGACTGTATAGGTAACAATCATTCCATCCTGTCTGTAATCAGCTTCTGAGCACTTAGATTCCTAGGCTGAGATTGAAATTTGGACATCATGATAATTTCTGCCTTCAATGAGATCCTTACCTACCAGTGAAGATTAGTAAATAAAAAATATCAATAGACTAGAAATTACAAAAAATATATATCTATGTGCAAAAGAGTAAATGATTCCTTCTGATTCCTGGATTTTCAGGTAGATAACATTAGAACATTACCTTGAAAAGATAAAATGGGGCTAATGAGGTGAGAAAGGAGAAAGAAGAAGATAATGCTGGGCAGTGGGACTAGCATATACAGATCTATGAAGGTATGATACAGCCTTATGCTTTTAAGGAACTGCAAATAAATGAATATTGCCAGAAGATAAACCATTAGGATTGAATAGTGATGGGAGATTGGAGGTGGAGAAGCAGATATAAGCCAAATTAAGATAAATCTTAAATAATGTACTATATTTAAGAACTTATAGGTTTTCCTTAAGAGAAGTGTTTTGAAGAGTTTTAAGCATAACTACCAGATCAACTTTTACATTAAGAGGTAAAATATACTTGCAACTAAGTAAAGAGGTGGTGGAAGGTAAGAAGGTTAGTGAGCAATCATAGTATGGCTTCTAGACTACCATATACAAAATTTCTCTAATCCTGCCAAGCCATTAATTTCATTTTTAAAATACATTTTGAAATACAAAAATGATAAATAACAAAAGGATACATAGCAAAACTTTCTTTCCACTCTTCTCCATAAGCCACCCAGCCCCCTCTGTGCAGGCAACAAATATGACAGCTTTTGCATGTTCTTTCTGAGATACTTGGACACATTCAAACATTTATCTACTCCTCCACTCCATTTTCACACAGATAGTTGCACATTCAATTGCCTACAACCATAGCCCCTTGGCATCCTACCTCGTCAGGTCTCAAAAGCTAAGCAGGATTGGGCCTGATTATTACTTGGATTGGGGCTGGGATTTAGCTCAGTTGGTAGAGCACTGCCCTGCAGTCTCTGAGGTCCTGAGTTCGATTCCCAGCACCTCAAAAATGGGAGAAGGGCTTGACAATCCACTCCCAAGGATTGTCAGCCGAAACAGTCAGCCATTGAAAACCCTATGAGGGTCGCTATGAGTTGGATGCCAACTCGACGGCACCTAACAACAACAACAACATTACTTGGATTGGAGACCACCTGGGAATACTGTGTGGTGTAGATTTAGGGGAAGGACCTGGCAGCCCACTCCCTAAAAAGCCACGGAAGAAACTATGAATGGCAGTAATGAAGCTGAAAGCTATGCCACCAGTATCTCAAATACCAGCAGGGTCACCCATGGTGGACAAGTTTCAGCTGAGCTTCCAGACTAAGACAGACTAGGGAGTAGGACCTGGTGAATGACTCACAAAACAACTAGCTATTGAAAGCCCTATAAATAGCAAAGAAACACTCAGATATAGTACTGGAAAATGAGCACCCCAGGTTGGAAAGCACTCAAAAGACTACTGGGGAAGAGTTGCCTCCTCAAAATAGAGTTTACCTTGATGAAAGAAATGGAGCAAAGTCTCAGAGACTTCCATTTGTTGATGTAGTTTAACTCAAAATGAGGAGAGACTGTAAACATCCATTAATAATTAGAACATGGAATACATATATATATATATATATATATATATATATAAATATATATATATATATATATATATATAAATATATATATATATATATATATATATATATATATATATAACAAATCTAGGAAAATTAGAAGTCATTAAAAGAGAAATGGAGCACATAAACATTGACTTTGTAGGCATCAGTGAACTAAAGTGGACCAGCATGGGCCATTTTGAGTCAGATACTCATAAGGTCTACTACGCTGGGAATGACAAACTAAAGAGAAATGGGGTTGCATTTACTATCAAAAAAGACATCTCAAGATCTGTCCTGAAATACAATGCTGTCAGTGGTAGAATGATATCCATATGCCTACAAGGAAGGCCAGTTAGTATGACTATTATTCAAACTTTTGCACTTACCACTAAGGCCACAAATGAAGAAAGGGAAGATTTCTACCAGCTTCTACAGTCTGAAATAGATCAAACATGCAATCAGAACATGCTGATAATTACTGGTGACTGGAGTGCAAAAGTTAGAAACAATTAAGCAAGCTTAATAGTTGTAAAATATGGTCTTGGTGACAGAAAAATGGTGGAGATCACATGATGGAATTGTGTCAAACCAATGACCTTTCCAAGGCAAATACACTTTTTCACAAAGATAAATGGTGACTATACACATGAACTTCACCAGATGGAATATAGAGAAACCAAATTAATTATATTTGTGGAAAGAAATGATAGAAAAACTCCCTATCAAATAACAGAACAAGACAAAGCTGATTGTGGATCACACCATCAACTTCTCATATGAAAGGTCAAACAAACTGAGGAAAATTAGAACAAGTGTACAAAAGCCAAGGTACAATCTTGAGTATATCCCACCTGAGTTCAGAGACCACTTCAAGAACAGATTTAATGCATTAGACACAAATGATAGAAGACCAGATGAGTTATGGTAGGACAAAGATATCATTCATGAAGAAAGCAAAAGGTTACTAAAAAGACAGGAAAAAAGAAAACACCAAATCACATGTCAAATGAGACTCTGAAACTTGCCCTTGAAAGTTGAGCAGCAAAGGAAAAGGAAGACATGTTGAAGTTAAGGAACTAAACAGAAGATGTCAGAAAGCAGCTCAAGAAGATGAAAAAAATATTATAATGACATGTGCAAAGAGCTGGAGGCAGAAAACCGAAAGAGAAGAACACACTCTGTGTTTCTCAAGCTTAAGAAAGTGAACAAAAAATTCAAGTCTGTAGTGGCAGTAGTGAAAGAATCTACAGGGAAAATATTAAATGATGCAGGAAACATCAAAAGAAGATGGAAGGAATACACAGAGTCATTATACAAAAGAGAATTGGTGGACGACCAACCATTTCAAGAGGTTGCATATGAAGTGGATCCAATGGTATTAAAGGATGAAATGGAAGCTACCTTGAAGGAATAGGTGAAATACAAGGCTCCAAGAATTGATGGAATACCAATAGAGGTGTTTCCACAAACAGATGCAGCATTGGAGGTGCTAGCATGTTTATCCTAGTAGATTTGGAGAACAGATACCTGGCCAAATGACTGGAAAAGATTCATATTTGTGCCTATTCCAAAAAAGGGTATCCAAATGAATGTGGAAACTGTTGAACAATATTATTACTACAAACAAACAAAATTTTACTAAAGATCATTCAAAAGCGACTGCAGCAGTATATAGATAGGGAACTTCCTGAAAATCAAGCTAGATTCGGAAGAGGATAGGGAACCAGAGACATCATTGTTCATGTCAGGTGAATATTAGTGAAAAGCAGAGACTATCAGAAAGATATCTATCTATGTTTTATTGACTATGCAAAGGCATTTGGCTGTGTGGATCATAACAAGTTATGGATACCATTTTGAAAAATGGGAATACCAGAGCACCTAATTGTAATCATGAGGAATCTGCACATGAACCAGGAGGCAGTTGTTCAAATAGAACAGGGAAACACTGACTGGTTTAAAATTGAGAAAGGTGTGCTCCAGGGCTGTATACTTTCACCCTATCTCTTCAATTTATATGATGAGCAAATAGTCTGAGATGCTTCAATTTATATGCTGAAAAAATAATCTGAGAAACTGGACTTTATGAGGAAGAACATGGCATCAGGATCAGAGGAAGACTCATTAACAACCAGCATTATGCAGATGACACAACTCTGCTTGCTGAAAGTGGAGAGGATTTAAAACATGTACTGAGGAAGATCAAAGAACATGGCTTTCAGTATGGATTGCAACTAAACACCAACAAAACAAAAATCCTTACAACTGGGCCAGTATGCAACTTCACAATAAATAGAGAAAAGATTGGGGTTGTCCATGATTTTGCCTTATTTGGTCCTACAATTAACACCCATGGAAGCAGCAGTGAAGAAATCAAAAGGCACATTGCTATGGGAAAAGCTGTGTCAAAAGATCTCTTTAGAGTATTGAAGACAAAGGTGTGCCTGATTCATGCCATGGCATTTTCAGTCACATCATATGGTTTTGAAAGCTGGGCATTAAACAAGGGATATAGGAGAAGAATTGATACTTTTGAATTATGGTGCTGGAGACGATTACTAAATATACCATGGACTGTCAAAAGAACCAACAGATCTGTCCTAGAAGAAGCACAACAAGAGTGTTCCTTGGAAGCAAGGATGGCTAGACTACATCTTATGTATTTTGGACATGCAGTCAGGAAGTACCAATCCCTGGAGAAAGACATTGTGTTTGGGAGAGTGCCAGGTCAGTGGAAAAAAAGGAAAACCCTCCACCACATGGATTGACACCAAGTCTGCAAGAATGGCTTTAAGCATAAATAAGATTGTGTGCCTGGCACAGAATCGGGGAGTGTTTCTTTCCACTGTACATAGGGTCACTATGAGTTGGACTTGACTTGATGGCACCTAAAAAACAACAATAGTTGCATATTCAACATTATTCTCCATTTTGTTTTTATCACTAAACAAAAATATCTTGGACATATCTTTACACTAATGCACAAGAAGCATCCTCAATTTTTTTTGTTTAATTGCTGCATGTATTTGGTAGTGTGGCTATGTATAACTATTTAACCAGACTCCTATTGTAAGATATTTTTATTATTTCTATATGACAATAAATGTCCTTGCATATGTTTTATTTTATAGCTCAACTATTATAGCTATTAAATTCTATTCCCATTGATTATTGCCACATAACAAACTATCCCAAAATTTGGTAGTGTAAAAGTGACAGTTTTGCTATATTTCATAACATTGTGGGTCAAGATTTGGAGGCAATTCTTGGATGAGAGATTCTCGTGTCCCATGAGGCATCATTTAGTGGATAGATTTGATTATCCAACATGGTTCAACCAAACATCTAGCACCTTGGGAGGGATAATTGAAAGACTGCTTTCAATTGGAACAAATACCCAAAGAAATTTCACTTGGTCTTTCCAGCATGGCCATCTTAGGATTGTTGAACTTCTTACACAGAATTTAACTATACTAGCCCTAACCCTGCCAAACAGCATCATCTTGAAGCTCAGAACACTGTCATGTATATCAGGTCTTAGTACTTCTTAGCTTTTCTGTACAGTTACTTCAGTACTGTTCTACTCAATCTGAAGTCCTGTAAACTTAAAAAAAAGACCCCCACCTCCAATATAACCAATACCTGTGCAATGACATGACAAGAGTCCAAATAATTGCAATGGACAGTGTCATTTAAAAACCTGGAAAAAAGAGACACATTTGCCACTATCATATTAAATGCTAATTCTATTCTTTGGAAATAGCTTCCTGTGACCCTTTGCTTCATCTCCTGCTCCCTGGAACTTACGTCTTTCATTCTTTAGTTTTCCATAACATCAACAACAACAACAAACAAAACACATTTTGGGTTCTGAGTAACCTTTTCAGGCTTCTTCCTGCTGCTCTGAGAGGACAGAAGACTCATGAGTTGTTCTTTGCTTTTTTGAAAAGCTTCTGCAACCTTCAAGTTCATCTTACTAATGCAATTCTCTTATAAGCTTTGTGGGGTTTCTATGAATCTTAGTAAGTCTCACTATATTAAAAGTCACACCACAAATCTCTCCAGACATGCTCACTTCAGCTTAAGAATGGAACAGATGCTATAGGAAAATCTCTTCAAAATCCTAGAAGTCTTTTTTATGGTTGAGAGCATCTATAAATGTGCCATTACATCTTTTGACATCTTAATAAAGAGTCTTATAGGAACACCTTTGAAGTAGTCTTTATCCTGTAGTCATTTTTATAATGTAAAAATCTTTTGAAGAAGCTAGGCATGAGAAACAGTTTTATATTCTAATGGCAAGACTAACTAGTTGACAGAAATTCTCTCCAAATCTTTCTGGAAAACTAATTTTTTCCTTTTGTAACTCATTTCCCTTTATCTGTATCTTATCATACAGGGCTTAAAAAATGATATGCCACTTTTAACATTGAAACTAGAAAATTTTTCAGCCAAATTAATCAGATTATTTATAAATATTTGACTTTCCATTTTTTATAAGTGACAATATTGCCAGACATCCAGCTTCTACTTAATAATTTAATGGCCTTGAAGTCAATACATGTTTTAGATTTGTGTTACAGTGGCACTCCTATGTATCAAATTCAGAACTTGTTATCCATAATTGATACCAAAATCCCTGAAAACTTTGTGGCTTAAAGCAAAACAATACAGTTATATCTCACAATTTCAGAGGGTTAAGAATTTGGCTGCTTCTAAGCTGCGTAGTTCTTCTCTATATGGCATCAATAAAATCTTTGGTAACATTAAGCTGTCAAATAGGTTAGCCTGTTCAAAGTAATTTCTGTGGAAGTCACAACGGAGTTTATAAGAAATTAGATAAGCCAGAATCTATATAGAATAACAATGGTTCAAGAATAGCCAAAACTATGAAAGCAATTTGTAGTAAGGGAAATTCTACTAATTCTCAATCTCATTGTTAAAATACAATAACTAGCTGGGTGCGGTGGCTCATACCTGTAATCCCAGCAACTCGGGAGGCAGAGGCAGGAGGATTGCAAGTTAGAGACCAGAGGTAGTCTGCATAGTTTAGTGAGACCTTGTCTAAAAAAGTTAAAAAAAAAAAAAAAAAACGGGCGGAGGGGGCAGCTCAGTGGTGCAGCACTTGCAAAGCATGTAAGAGCGAGGCCTTGGATTCAACCCCCAGTGCCACAAAAAATTAATAATAATGCTAAGATAATGTGTCATTGACATTCAAGTTAACCATTATAGCAAAATACAGACATCAGAAGCAACATTGTCCATATAAATGAATATGTGTGGGAAGGAATATTATACAAAAACACTATTCAAATAAATTGACCTGGGAAAATTGGTTAGTAGAAAAAAATTCATAGGAGTCCTACCACACATCATATACAAAAGTCAATTTCAGTAATACAAGGGAAAAGAGCGAAACTGGTAAATCAAAATAAAGAAAAAATTATTACTTTTGAAGCCAAAGCACTAATGATAAAAGGAAGGTAGGCAAATTCAGCCATACAAATAGCTTTTTTTCCTGAAGAAAAACACAAAACAAGACTAGTGCCATGGTACATGCCTGCAATCCCAGACACTCAGGAGGCTGAGGCAGAGGATAGCTAGTTTGAGGCCAGAGGTAGTCTGCATAACATAGTAAGACTCCCTAAAATAAAAAGCAAAAAATAGGTTGGGGGAAGCTCAATGGGAGAAGACCTATGTTTAACCTTGAAGTATTGAAAAAAACTTAAAAATACACAATATAGAAAAAATGACTGAGATAAAATAGGAAAAGATATTTGCAACACTTAGGTAACAAAATTTCATTACCTGTGGTGGATACATAGGAAGTAGGCAGATGATTAGAAGCATGTTGTTAGGTGTCATTGAGTCGTGTCCAACTCAGCGACCCTCCTAGGGTTTTCAATGGCTGATTGTTTCAGGAATGCCATGGGAGTGGATTGCCATGTCCTTCTCCCATTATTGCAGTTCTGGGAATCAAACCTGGGACCACAGAGACTGCAGAGTGGCGCTCTACCAACTGAGCTAAATCCCAGAGATTAGAAGCATAGAAAATAGATGATGTATGAATATTGCTAAAGATTATTCAAAAGTAACTGCAGCATTATGCAGACAGGGAACTGCCACAAATTCAAGCCAGATTCAGAATAATGCATGAAACCAGGGACACCATTGTTGATGTCAAATGGATATTAGCCAAAAGCAGACAGTACCAGAAAGATGTATTACCAGAAAGATATGTATGTATGTTTTATTGACTATGCAAAGCCATTTGACTGTGCAGATCACAACAAATTATGTATCACATTGAGAAGAGGAATACCATAGTATTTAATTGTATTCATGAAGAATATGAACATGGGCCAGCGGGCAGTCATTCAAACAGAACAAGGAAGTCCTGCCTGGTTTAAAGTCAGGGAAAGTATATGTCCGGGCTGTTTCCTTTCACCATGGCTCTTCAATCAGTATGCTGAGCAAATACTCTGAGAAGCTGGACTTTATGAAGAATGTGGCATCATGATTGGAGGAAGACTCATTAACAACCTGCATTATGGAGATGACACAACTTTGCTTGCTGAAAGTGATGAGAATTTAAAACATTTACTTATAAAGATCAAAGAACACAGTCTTCAGTATGGATTGCATCTTTACATCAAGAAAACAAAAATCCTTACCACTGGGTCAGTACACACCTTCATGATAAATGGATAAAAGACTGACATTGTCCAAGATTTTGCTTTACTTGATTCTATAAACACCACCCATGGAAGCAGCAGTTAAGAAATCAAAAGACACATTTCTTTGGGAAAAACTGTTGCAAAAGACCTCTTTAAAGTGTTGAGAAGTAAAGATGTCACACTGAAGATGAAGCAGCACATGACTCATGCCATGGTATTCTCAGTTGCATTATATGTTTGTGAAAGTTGAATTGTGGTTCTGGAGAATACTGAATATACCATGAACTGCCAAAAGAACCAATAGATCTGACCTAAAAGAAGTACAACCTGAGTGCTCCTTATGTATTTTGGACATGTTGTCAGGAGGGACCAATCCCTGGAGAAGGACAT
>VMDO01027174.1:0-25671 GCA_007922755.1 Pedetes capensis
CCCCCCCCCTTTTTTTTTTTACTTTTTGAGACAGGGTCTCGCTAAATTACGCAGACTGCTTCTGGTCTTGAACTTGCAATCCTCCTGCCTCCGCCTCCCACGCTGCTGGGATTACAGGGGTGCGCCACCGCACCTGGCTATTATACATTTTTCTAAAATGTTTTAACTGAGTAAAAGCCTTAATATATAATTATAAAATAAATTTTAACAATATACAGATAAAAGTAAAATCATATTTTTATGTAAAATAAGCATTGAGTGTAATAGATGGAATGATCATAGGCATACCATGTCCCTAAGAAAATCCCACTTCTTGGCTCCCATATCATAAAGTCCAACTCCACCATCCACGAAACAGCACACAGCATGGCCAGGAGGAAGAGAAAATGCTTGATTCTGTGTCAAACTTGGGGGTGGAACTGCCTCACTTGTTGAGGATGTATAATGATTTTTGACTGGAGACTGGATTAAAACTAAAAAAGACGAGGAAAAAAAAGTAAGCATCTCTTCAAACAGCTTCTCCTTCAAATGAAACCATAGGAGTTAATTTATAAAGGTGCTTCCTGTTTTCTGTTTTTTAATCCATAATCTGTGGCAGTGATCATACTTTCTGCCACATACTACTGCAGTGCCAAAAAATACGGAAATAAAAACACAAAATTGGATTTTATTTTAAAGGGGTGTATAGTACACATAGAATAAGATGGATGAAAATTAGTGAGGAATCATATCTGCTGTGAGTATTTGGTTTCTTATCTCCCCATCAATTAAAGCACAGCATGATTATTTTCGGTTATAATCTCCCTTCAAAATACTGACATAATAGCTTATTTCTCTTCCCACATAGACAGACATTGTTGTTGTTGTTGTTAGGTGCCGTCGAGTAGGTATCCGACTCATAGCGACCCTCACAGGGTTTTCAATGGCTGACTGTTTCGGGATTGCCTTGGGAGTGGGTTGCCAGGCCCTTCTTCCATTTTGGCGGTGCTGGGAATTGAACTCAGGACCTCAGCGACTGCAGCGCAGTGCTCTACCAACTGAGCCAAATCCCAGCCCCAGACAGACATAGATTAGATATATGTGATACATTTTTCTCTTTAAAGCAAAAAACTCTGACATTAATTTCCAAGTCAATGAAAAAACTTGTTTTTCAGATTTATATTCACTTTAATTTAGCATCTAAATCAAGAATCACAACTTTGACACACATTTAAATCTCAATTTTTCTTTCTTCTTTCTCAGTTTCTTTCCTATTGTTCACACTTCCATATCTGCTCTCAACTACATGAACGTCCACTTGTTTAGATTTTTGTATGTTCTTTATTTCACATTTTGTCATCTTTCAAGGTTTTCCTTAAAATATGAATATTTTCCTATAAACATAATCCAAAATAATGATGCCACTGTAAATTATTAGACCAATCAATTATTAATTGTTCTTGCTATTGTTAGATGCCGTTGAGTTGAGTCCAACTCATAGGGACTCTATGTACAACAGAATAAAACACTATTGCACTCTGTGCCACGCATATGATTTTTTTTTTAATGTTTAGCCCCTTTGTTGTAGTCACTGTGTCAATCCATCTATTTAAGGGTCTTCCTTTTTTTTTTGTTGACCTGCCACTCTCCCAAACATGATGTTCTTATTCAGGGACTGATCCTTCCTGACTACATGTCCAAAATACATAAGACACAATCTAGTCATCTTTACTTCCAAGGACCACTTCAGTTGCACTTATTCGAGGACAGATCTGTTGGTTCTATGGCAAGTCCATGTCATATTTACTATTTGTCTCCAGGACCATAATTCAAAAGCATCAATTCTTCTCCTGTCTCCCTTATTCAATGTCCAGCTTTCACAACCATACAATGAGACTGAAAATACAATGCCATGAGCCTGGCACACCTTTGTCTTCAATGGGACATCTTTATTTTACACACTTTAAAGGGCTCTTTTGAAACAACTCTTCCCAAAGCAATGTGTCTTTTGACTTCTTGACTGCTGTGCTTCCATGGGTATTGATTGTAGAACTAAGTAAAATAAAATCTTGGACAATCTCAATCTTCTCTCCATTTACCATGAAGTTGCTTACTGATCCATTTGAAAGGATTTTTGTTTTGTTGATGTTGAAGTGCAATTCATAATGAAGGCTGTGTTCTTTGATCTTCCATCAGTAAGTGTTTCAAATCTGTTTCACTTTCATCAAGCAGAGTAGTGTCATCTGCATAACACAGGTTGTTAATGAGTCCTCCTCCAATCCTGATGCTATATTGTTTTTCATAAAGTCCAATTTCTCAAATTATTTGTTCAGCATAGAAATGGAAGAGGTACAGTGAAAGGATACAGCCCTGATGCATATCCTTCTAGACTTTAGGCAGTGTTTCCTTGTTCTGTTCAGACCACTGCCTCCTAATCCATGTACAGATTTCATGAGTACAATTAAGTACTCTGGTATTCCCATTTGTTGCAATATTATCCATAATTAGTTATGATCCATACAGTCAAATAACTTTACATAGTTAATAAAACATAGGTAGGCATCTTTCTGGTATTCTCTGCTTTTGGCAATATCCATCAGGTGTCAGCAGTGATGTGCTGGTTCCATGCTGTCTTCTGAATCTGGCTTGATCTTCTGGCAGTTCCGTCTCTATACTGCTGCAGTCACTTTTGAATGATCCTTAGCAAAATTTTACTACTAGTGTGTAATATTAATGATATCATTCAATAATTTCCACATTTGGTTGGATCCCTTTCTTGGGAATATACCATGGACTGCCAAAAGAACCAAAAGATTTGTCCTAAAAGAAGTGCAACCAGAATGCTCCTTGGAAGCAAGGATGGCTAGACTGCATCTTACATGTTTTGGACATGTAGTCAGGAAGGACCAATTCCTGGAGAAAGACATCATGTTTGAGAGAGTGACAGGTCAATGAAAAAAAGGAAAACCCTTCACTAGACGGATTGAAACAGTGTCTGCAACAATGGACTTGAAGATAAATAAGATGGTGTGCCTGGCACAGAATCAGGGAGTCTTTCATTCTGCTGTACACAGGGTCACTATGAGTTGGACTCTACTTGATGGTACCTAACAACAACAACAACATGGATCTCTTTCAGTCAGTTGGCCAGGTAGCTATTTACCAAATCTCTTGGCACAAACAACTGAGCACCTCCAGTTCTGCATCAGTTTGTTGAAACACCTCAGTTAGTATTCTATCAACTCCTGGAGCCTTGTGTTTTGCCAATTCCTTCAAGACAGCTTCCACTTCATCCTTCAGTACCATTGGTTCCTTATTATATGCAACCTCTTGAAATGGCTGTTCCATCTTCTTTTGATGTTTCCTGCATTATTTAATATGTTCCCTGTAGAATCCATCACTATTGCCACTCAAAGCTTGAATTTTCTTCAACTCTTTAAGCTTGAGAAAAACCGAGTGTGTTCTCCCCTTTTAGTTTTCTATCTCCAGTTCTTTGCACATGTCATAATATTTGATTTAGTCTTCTCAATCTTCCTTTTGAAATCTGTTTAGTTCTTTAATTTTGTCACCTCTTCTTTTCATTTTAGCTGCCTGACAGTCAAGGGCAAGTTTTCAGGTCTCTTTTCACATGTAATTTGGTCTTTTAAAATAATCTTTTGCATTCCTCATGAATGATATTTTTGATGCCATGCCACAACTCATCTGGCTTCCTGTCATTAGTATCTAATTAAGTCTGTTCTTGAGGTGGTCTCTGAACTCATGTGGGATATACTCAAAGTCGTACCTTGGCTCTCATACACTTATTCTAATTTTCTTTGGTTTCAATTTAAACCTGCATATGAGTGGTTGATGTTTAATCTGAAATTAGCAACTAGTCTTGTTCTGACTTTTGATATTGAGGTTTTTCATCATCTTCTTCCACAAATATAATCAATTTGGTTCCCATATAGTCTATCTGCGGAATTCCATGTGTATAGTTGCCATTTATGTTGGTGAAAAAGTATATTTTCAATGAAAATGTAGTTGGTCTGATGAAATTCTATCACATGATCTCCAACATCATTTCTTTCACCTAGGCCATATTTTCCAACTACTGAGCCTTCTTTCTCTCCAACTTTTGCATCCCAGTCACCAGTAATTATCAATGCATCCTGATTTCATGTTCAATCTACTTTAGACTGCAGCAGCTAGTAAAAACCTTCCCTGTCTTCATTTCTTACCTTAGTGGTAAATGTGTAAAGTTGAATAATAGCAATATTAATTGGCCTTCCTTGTAGTCACATGGATATTATTTTACCCCTGACAGCACTGTACTTCAGGGTAGATTAATGGATGTTTACATTTATTCTTTCTCATTTTGAGTCATGCTACATCATTAAATGGAGGTCCCTGGTGATTTATTCCATTCTCATCCTTAACATCAACTCTACTTTGAGAAGGCAACTCTTCCCCAGTTGCCTTTTGTGTGTCTCCCCATCTATAGGCCTCATTTTCTGGCACTATATGTCACAGTGTTTTTCTGCTATTCATAAGGATTTCATTTGCTAATTGTTTTGAGAGTGGACAGCCATGTCCTTCTCCCTAGTCTGCTCTATTCTGGAAGCCCAAATGAAATCTGTCCACCATGTGTGACCCTGATGGACTCTGTAATACCAGTGGCATAGCTTTTAGCATTGTAGCAACATGCAAGACCCCACAGTACAGTAAACTGATAGACACATGGGAAATTATTAACTACATAGTAAAATATGGCAAATATTTCCCAGTACTGTTTTTGCTTTAATTAAAATATAATAAAGTCTTTTCTTATTGTATTCCTTATGGATAATATTCATTTCTGTTAATCTAATTGTGGCAAAAAGTCAAAACTAGAATGAACAACTAATAATAAAAGAGGTATTTGATAGTAATAATTTGATTCAATGAAATACTGGTGATAGTCTATTTAAATGTTAATATGATCCATGACTGCTTTTTCTAATATTTTAATTAATTGACATCACAAGTGGTCTTAGTCTTCTTCTTTTTTTTTTAAATTACATATGCCTGTATTTTTAACATTTCACTTTCATGATTGTTCTTAGACTACAGGATTATATTTGAAAAATGAGGGGAAAAACCCAGAAATTAAACAATAGATTATCCAAAATGAATTACTTGAAAATGACAAGATTTGTGTGTGTGTTACATTTTCTGATTTCTGTCTAAAGGATGTGGACTACTTTTGTAATAAGAAAAAATGAAAGAAAATAATCTGTGATGTCTCAATTGCTCCATGCTATAGAAGTTCATAGTCACTAAACAGAGAAACTGATACTGAGAGAAATAAATGCATGATATATATAATATATATATCATGATATATATATTATATATATCATGATATATATATAATATATATCATGATATATATAAACAATATATGAGGCTGGGATTTGGCTCAGTTGGTAGAGCGCTGCGCTCTAGTCTCTGAGGTCCCGAGTTCAATTCCCAGCACCGCAAAAATGGGAGAAGGGCCTGGCAACCCACTCTCAAGGCAATCTCGAAACAGTCAGCCATTGAAAACCCTATGAGGGTCGCTATGAGTCAGATACCGACTCGATGGCACCTAACAACAATAACAACAATATATAAACAATATGCCAGCCTCCACATATTATTCCTCAGACCTAATATTTCTAGGCCTTCGAGTTTCCAGGCTCTAGAAATATTGGGACTCCACAGAAAAGCTTAAATTTATGGAAAAGCCAGAGATGTAAATATAGAGATTTTCCACTACTCTTAGCACCATCTACTAAATTAGATACCAAAATAATATTTTGAATAGCCTTTCTTATTTAGGATATTATACAGATACAAAGGCTTGAGTAAAGAGGGATCTATTACCCTAGATTTTCACGTCACTGAGTTCCATATCCTACATTTTTAAAATGGTCTACACAAAATGGGCACATTAGCAACCATGCAGACTAACCATGATAGACTTAATGAGAACTCAACTTATCCCTTACTTTAAATAAAAATTCCAATTATAAAATTTCTTCAAAGTTCTAGTGTTTTTCATTTATAACTTAATTGTTTTATTATTTTTTGTAACTACAGAAGCAATGAATATTAATCAGAAAAAATGCATAAGCATAAATGAAGAGGATATGTTGTTATTGTTAGGTGCTGCTGAATCAGTGTCTGACTCATAGCAACCCTATGTACAACAGGTGAAACACTATTGTCAGTGCTTCTCTGCTATTCATAGGGTTTTTAATGGTGGATTTTTTGGGGGGGAAAGGGGGAGTCATTTGCTGGGTCCTTCTCCCAGATAATGATATGTTATTGTTGTTGTTAAGTGCCGTCAAGTTGGTATCTGACTCATATCGACCCTCTGTACAACAGGGAAAACACTATTGTCAGTGCGTCTCTGCTGTTCCTAGGGTTTTCAATGGCAGATTGATTTTTGGGAGGGGGTTGCCAGGTCTTTCTCCCAAGCCTACAGCTTCTGGTGTTCCCAGGCTGTCTCCCATCCAGGTACTAACCAGGCCTGACCCTGCTTAGCTTCCGAGATCTGACGGGATTGGATGCCACAGGGCTATGGCTGCAGGCAGATAAGGATATAGAATGCACATAATTCTAACTACTAATCCAGTGACAACTGGTATTTGAACAAGAAATATGTATTCTAGATCCTATAATTTGAATATTCGGGTTATTTTAACTTTGTTGTAAATTTCACACATTGTAAATGAGTCATGTTTAAAACATAAATTCTCCTAGTCAGATCAATTTTATTTAATCCCATCACTCTCAATAACTCTCACCAGTATCATTGTTTCATCTTCACAGAGATAAAGATTATCTGAATATTCTCATTTAAAAACATTTTACAAATGTGAAGATGGCTCTAAGTATTTTAAATTTACTATTGATTGTTATTGTGTGCATTGAATATTCTTGTTTATATATATATGTGTGTATATATACATACATATATACATGTATGTATGTGTATATGTATGTATGTGTATGTATGTATGTGTGTGTATATATATATACACACATATATATACACACACACATATATATATACATATATATATGTATATATGGTCAAGCCTATTCCTAGATGTCAATTTATTTGATAGAAAACATGATATTTTAAGATTAACCTTTTGATGATATTGTAATTACTTACATTTTTTCCTTGGAGGAGAATTAAGTACATGTAAGCAGTGAAATCCTGTTTTCTTTAACTTAAAATTATCAATAGGCATTGTTCTTGAAACATTCCAAATGCGCAAAACACCCACTTGAGCATCTAGGCATATCATCAAAAGAGCAAATGTTACCAAATTTGGTTTGAAACTAAAATACCCCAGACATAAAAGTGACAAAACGGCCTTAACTTATGAAATTTTTAGCATTAATTTTTGACATCTTTTGAACATTAATATGGTACAGCAATAAAATCACAGAAATAGTTGAAATATTATTTGAATAATTTTTAAGTTTTTGGAATTTTTTTGTTGTTGTTATAAACCCTTTCATGAAGTAAGAAACTTTCTACTTTGGCAGCTTCCTCCAGTAAAGACCATTATAACAATATGATAACAAAAACATTCAACTGATACACACTTATTCTAGGAAATTGTCAGCTAAAGGAAACTACCTACTTCTAACATTAATCAACCTCTCTTCTTTGAAATCAACTTCTTTTCTACAAACTGTTCCATTGTTCACTTTCAACAAAATAGAGGCTATTCAAGTATGCCAGAAGATCTGTTAGAAGGTCCGTTTCCTTCCCCAAATACCACTTTAATAGCTGCTTTGGTGAATAGTCTGGAAGTTTCTCAAATATAGAATTGCCATATGATCCAGTAAATTTCACTCTTATGTGTGCATAAATTGTAAGCATATGTCTACACGAACAACTGACATGAGTATTCACAGCAACATTATTTGTAATAGCATGAAGGTGGGAGCAATATAAATAAATTTCTATTAATGATAAACATAATCTCTCATATCCACATAATGAAATAATATTCAACCATAAAAAGGAATAAATTAAGTGGTACATGCTGCAATACAGATGCAACTTGAAAACTTTATATTAGGTGAAAGAAGTAAGACATAAAAGACCATATATGGCCTTATATGAAATGTCCAGAGTAGGCAAAACTACAGAGATAGAAAGTATATTAGAGGTTATGCATGTACATGTGTGTGCTAGGGTCTATGGAAAAGGAGTAATGGAACATGGCTCTTAATGAGTACACTGTCTGCTGGGGTGATAAAATATTGTAATATTAGATAGTGGTGATGATTGTACAGCTATACTGGGAAACCACTGAAATGGTGTCCTTTAAAAATGGTAAATTTTATGGTATATAAAGTGTATCTTAATAGTAATAGAGAGTTGGGTATGGTGGCGTATGCCTGTAATCCAAGCAATTCAGGAGGCATAGGTAAGAGGATCACAAGTTCAAGGCCAGAGGCAGCCTGTGTAACTTAGTGAGACTCTGTCTCAAGATAAAAAATAAAAATGGGGCTTGGGGTTCAACTCAGTGGTAAAGCACTTGCAGAGTATTCATGAGGCCCTGCATTCAACCTCCTACTACTGCAAAGTAGTAGCAGTAGTAGTAGTAGTAGTAGTAGTAATAATAATAATAATAATAATAATAATAATAGATATGGAATATTTAAAAACTTCCATGCTGTTATTCATTAAATCCTGTGAAATTATAGGAAATTAATATACATAAATTAAGAATTCCCTTACTTCTATGTGTAAATTAAGTACCAAAGAAGTAAAGAATTTCTTTAAATATGTTGAAAGGATAAAGAATCTTTATTATTTCACAATGTGTTTATATAGTAGCTAAAAATACTGTCTCTGTTGAGACCTGTCTTTGAACCTAAGTAAATGGTGAAAGTAGAGAGACACTTAATTTCTAATTACAATTACAAATACTAAATATACTGTGGAATGCTAAAATAACCAACACATCTGTCCTAGAAGCAGTGCAACCAGAGTGCTCCTTGAAATCAAGCAGGTTTAGACTGCATCTTCCTTATCTTTGCCATGTTGTCAGGAGGGACCAATCCTTGCAGAAGGATATCATGTTTGGGAAAGTAGCAGGTCAGTGAAAAAAAAGAATACCCTCAACTAGATGGATTGACATGGTGGCTACAACAACAAGCCTAAACATAAAAAAGATCATGTTCCCGGCACAGTGTCTGATAGTGTTTCATTCTATTGTACATAAGGTCCCTCTGAGTCGGACCCATCTTGAGGGCACCTAACCTAACATAATCTAATTCCTAAAATCTCCCATCTTCCCATCCTTCATCAATACTTACTTTGCTACTTCTGCCATGATTAGAAAACCACAAAAGAGCAAGCATCTTTTCAACCCATAGAAATAAATCCTACTTTCATTTTCAACTTAGGTTAAAAATGTTCAGGTTTACCTTGGCGTATCTGGTTATGGGCTGTCAAAATTATTAATGAGGCCAATAGAGTTCCTACCCAGGCGAACTGTTTTCTGGTAAGTACCTTACCTGTCCTCTTGCCATATCCAAAATTGAACTTTGTCTTTCGTGCACACACAAACACACACACACACACACACACACACGTGTTCACATACATAATATATTACCATGTATTTCCTGAAACCTGGAAAACTGGGCCTTAATAATTTCATTTTCATTTATATTTATGTTAATGACATACCATATAAATTATTTGGAAGGACCTGGCAACCCACTCCCAAAAAACAATCAGCCACTGAAAATCCTATGAATTGCAGAGAAACACTAACTTGTACTCAGAACTCAAATTATTGTACATAGGGTCACTATGAGTCAGATACTGACTTGACAGGACCTAACAACAACAATATAAATTAGGCATTTACTGTAGTAAATGATAATATTTGGATGTTAACCTGTTTTACAGAAAATTAACCAATAAAAGACTACAATTTCCCTAAATCAGTTAAAAATATACATATATTTAAAACTCTGGGGAATAGGGTAAGTTTACCTCCAGTTATAAACATGCCAGGAGCACTGGGAACCCAAGCGAGGCACTGCACAGAAGCTGCAGCACTTGGAAAATTAAATGTTGTTATGCAATAAAGTGATTCAGAATCTACTAGGCGAATTCCATAATGCATATTAGCCACAAGAAGATAATCAGTAGATAGTGGGTCCCATTCCAGAGCTGTTACTGGATCCTCTTCATCTGTTCCTTCAAACGATTCAGGTCTCAGAACATGTTTCTGATTTTTATTACCTATTAGATACAAAGAAAATTATTTTTTAAATGTCACAAAAAGTCAATAACTTACAGCATATTAATTTTCTCCTTGTACATCATCAATTTCTAAGAGTCTTGAGAATACAAATCAGGCATTTTTATGCAGAAGGCATAACTGACACGTGAATGCAGGAGAATTAGTTTGTTCTAATGATGGAAGTGCCTGCAGCTGTACCACTGTGGTGTCTGATCCTCTCAGATCTCAGAAGCTAAACAGGGTCAGGCCTGGTTAGTACTTAGATGGGAGACCGCCTGGGAACACCAGGTGCTGTAGACTTGGGAAAAGGATCCAGCAACCCACTCCCAAAAAGCAATCACCCACTGTAAACCCTATGAATGGCAGAGAAGCATGACAATACTGTTTTTTCAGTTGTACACAGGGTCACTATGAGTCAGACACCCACTCCAAGGCACCTAACAACAACAATGATGATGAAAGTCAGGCTCAACCACTTTGCTTTGACAATTTCTAGTGCTTTAAATGTTTCTCCTATTTGTTACTGAAAGCTATAAGAAAAAGACAAAACACTCAATCTTGTCAACAACAAATTTCACCCAGTTGCTATAGACTAATAATAGGGAAATGCTTATCAAAATGTAGAATATCCAATAGTGGTTAAATGGGTAGAGTTTGGACCTGGCTGCCTAGGCCCAACTTGTATTTCTACCACTAACTACCTTTGTGCTCTTGGACAAGATACATAATATGTATGTGCCTAAGTCTCTTTATTTTTAAAATGGAGGATATAATGCTTCACAGAGTTTTAGAAGAAGATTCAATGAGTTAGTTTATAAAATGCTGAGAATAGTAGAATGTTATAGTTTATCAGTATTTACTGTAATTCTTTTCTCAATCATATCATTTGTTATAATTCTACCTGATTACTCATACAAACAGGGAAGCAGAATATAGATAAAACAAGTGTAATTAAAGGGAACAAACAATCATCAACCAAACCTCTTGTTTTATCAAATTGTATACACAACATGCTTTCGCTGGTGAACAACATAGGAACTCCACTGAGCCAGTCCTCTCATTCTCAAAAGAGAGGCAGTGAAACAACTAAATTTAGACACTACAAGCTTAACAGAAAGTACCAACTAGTTCTAAGTATTATACACCCTAAAAGAACTGTTCATTAAAAAGAAAACACACACAAAATTGAAAGATTCTACTGCTCTTGCTGCAACCCTATAATTTCATGTTTATTATTTAACACATCAGATCATAAAAACAGAAAAAAAGTTTTATTTGGATATAGATGACATTTATAAAGCAAATTGACAATCTTATCATTTCTGGTCTGAGATTAAATTTATCAGGGCACAGTATTCTTTAAATACAATGTTGATCTTAACTAGGTAGCATTTTATGTAGAATTTCTGCATATATTATCATCAGAGATGGATTTGCGATTTCCTTTATTTGGTTTTGTCAAAATTTTGCATATAAACATTATAAAACATTTATTTGTTTGTTTTACCAAAGTAAGCATCTGTTAAATTGCTATCTGATATAATAGTTATTCACTATGGCATCTGATCCTGTCAGATCTTGGAAACTAAGCAGGGTCAGGCCTGGTTAGTGCTTGGGATGGGAGACCACCAGGTGCTGTACTTGGGAGAAGGACCCAGCAACCCACTCCCAAAAAATAATCAGCCATCAAAAACCCTGTGAATAGCAGAAAAACACTAACAATACTGTTTCACCTGTTGTATGTAGGGTCGCTATGAGTCGCATAGCAACTGGATAGCACCTAACAACAACAACAATATTAATGTAGCCAATTCCTAAAAGAACAATAGGTAAAAAAAAATTCACTCATTAATCAGAGCTTTACTAGGTGTTTCGTAAGTAAATTTTATGTATTTGTTTGTGCAGTTAGTATTTATGTTGTTTGGTGCCATCCAGTCAGATCCAACTCATAGTGACCCTGTATACAAGAGATGAAACATTACTTGACACTGTGCCATGCCCAGCATTATTGTCAGTGCTTTTCTGATATTCACAGGGTTTTCAATGGCTGATTGTTTTGGGAGTGGGCAGCCAGGTCCTTCTCCCAAGCCTCCAGCACCTGATGTTCTCAGGTGGTCTCCTATCCAAGTGTTAAACAGGCCCAATCCTGCTTAGTTTCTGAGATCTGATGGGATTGGTTACCAGGATGGTAAAGCTGCAGGTTAGTATTTATGGTTTATTAAAAATATTCCAGGCTGAGCAGGCACCACTACAAAGCTCACAGGGCAGCAAGGAGATAATTGCTGTTTCAAAGTCTCAGGAGAGGAAAATGTTATTAAAAAACCTGAATAAAATTTTGATTTCCAGTATAAAATGAGAAGCTGCCTCCCTATGACACAGTGAAGAAAAGAGTAAGGATAACTAAGGGTAGACTCTACTCCAAAGAGAAAAAGACTGGAAGAATACAGAAATCATAAAGGTGACTGGACAGTTTTAGTGAGCAAAGGACAGAAGAGATAAAGCAGGAAGGACGGACCAGGACACATGCCTAGCTGCTTCTCACTAGTGAAGGGGGAGAAACACAAACCTCATCCCAAAGGTAAGCTAGATGACACCGACGAAGAGACTGGTACTTCTATAGGACAAGTCTCAGTTCTTTAAACCATGAGATTCAGTTGGGGGATTTAGTGAGATAGTAGATATTTCTGCCTGAAAGGTCAGCACTGGAGAGGGGAGACATTCTGTCACAGTCCATGTCTGAAAAGGCTATGGCTAGGCACCACCCTGAAAGGGGACCTATTGACTGATATTGCGCTAATCTGGGGGCCTGAAAACAAGGAACAATCATGGGTTAGGGGCCCTGGAAGCAACCTGCCACAATCCCAGGGTGGGACATAGCTATGGGAGGCAACTGTGGAGAGGGAGAATGTGGTATCCTAACATGCTGCAAAGTTCAGGCAGCAGGAGTCTCAGGCAAGGTGGATAGTACCCCACCCTCTGCGGGAAGAAGCCAACCTCACCTCTTAAGGGTAACTGTGGAGACTGAAAACCCCAACCCACTGGCTGAGGTCAGCAGGTGCCTTTACTTCCGGAGCCAGGTATCTGCCATGCAGTCCACTGCCTGTGCAACTTAGAACTCTGAAGCACAGTGACAGCAGATCACTTGATCCCTGTAGCATCCTCTTGCCTCAGACAGTTCAATGTTGGGCAGGATATGAAAGCATTGAGATGGGTCACCCAGCACAGATCTCAGTGCTGTGTTTGCTTCCCTAACTACCCAATACACTCCGGAAATACTCCCCTTTGGCTTAGATCTTAGCCACCTCTGGGGAGTATAACCTGGGGAGCCTCACATGTGTGAGAACCTGCCCATCCCACAAGCTACAGAGCTAAATGTAGCCACGAGAAGCTACAAATAAACAAAGAAAAGAAGTTCCCATAGTGAAGGCAGTCTGGCCTGACATTTACCTTTGACTGTTCAGGCTTCGCACCTACTTAAATAGTAGAAAAGATAAGACTCCAACTTCAACTGACTACCACATCCACTTGGCAGACTTCAATATTAGAGGACACTGAAAGAAGCCAGCTGATCTAATACTTTGCCATTTTTTCTTTATCATACCTTATTTTTCTTTTCTCTCTTTTTTCTAATGGAATTTCTCCTTTTTCTTTTCTTTTTTTCCTTTTCCTTTTGCCATTTGTGTGTCTCTCTTTCAATTTACTATACTTTTATTATTATATTTGTGTTATTTTTAAAAAGAATCTTAGTCTTTTTATTTTTACTCCTCTTCTCTTATTTACCTAATTTTGTTTACACATTTTTTCTTTATTGTAGAAACAGAGGTTTTTTAATCTTTTGCTCTCTTCTCCTTTTCTTCCTAACACCATGCTCCCTCTTCTGCCTCCCATTTCTTCTTCTTTCCTTCCTTGCTTTCTCTCTTCTTTCCTGTTATTAACCTTGATGCTTCTTTCTTTTTTCCCATTCCTTGCCCCCTTTCTTTTACTTCAGAAAATCAGTATTTTTATTTTTGCCACAAATAATTTTTAACTTCATAGGCTTATTCTACATTATCATTATCATTTTCTGTTCTATGGTCATTAGTGGTATAGTAGTTTGCTTTAATTTATATTATGTGTACTTCTATATCTGGTTTGGTCAGGTACTGTACCTTTTACCGTGGTTTGTCTTTTCCTTACTGAGTGGTACTTGGGATAGATCTGTCAAGAGAATGCTTCTCACTAAAAAATAAAATTTTATTCTCACTAAGAATAAAGCTTCTCACTAAGAATAATATTGAAAAAGATTTCTATCCCGACAGATGAACAAATCACAAATCAGAAACACAAGAAACATCAAAAAGCAAGGCAGCATGTGTTCTTCAAAACAACATAACTTTTTAATTACTGAATCCAAAGACACTGAAGTGGATGAAATGTTAGAAAAATAATTCAAAAGTTTACTTGTAAAAATGATCAATGATTTTAAACAGGACACAAACAAAAAGATGAATGAATGAGGAAATCAATTCAGGATCTAGATAAGAAAATCACAAATGTAGAAGACAGCCTCAGAAAAATGGACGACAAATACTGTGAACAAACAGATTTGGACAAAAAATGGAAATGAAGAACACAATATATCAAATAAAAAACACAGAGGAAAGTATCACCAGTGGACTAGATCAAGTAGAAGGAAGAATATTAGAGATGGAAGACAAGATTGAGGAAATACTACATTCAGATACTAATAAAGAAATAAGAGAGCTGGCAGGGTTGTGCACACCTGTAATCCCAGCGACTTGGGAGGCAGAGGCAGGAGGATTGCAAGTTTGAGACCAGACGCAGTTTGTGCAATTTAGCAACACCCTGTCTCAAAAAGTAAAAATATGCGCTGGGGGTGCAGCTCAGTGGTATAGCATTCGCAAAGCATGTAAGCGTGAGGCCCTGGGTTCAACCCCCAGGACTGGAAAAAAAAAAAGAAATATAAGTAAATAAAGGAACATGACCATAACTTCCAAGAACTCTGAAACACAATCATGAGGCCAAATCTAAGAATTAAGGGGGCAGAAGAAGGAGCTGCAATAAAAACTAAAGGCATACAAAACCTATTCAATAAAATAACAGTAGAAAATTTCCCAAATCCAACCACAAAAGACATTAAGAACCCCAAATAGACATGACCAGAAAAGACTCTCTCCTTATCATATTATTGTTAAAATAACAAGACTATAGAACAGAGAAATAATATTAAAAGCTGCAAGAGAAAAACTCCAATTTATATACAAAGGCAAATACATCTGAATAATATTGGACTTCTCAGAACAAACCCTAAAATCCAGGAGAGCATGGAATGATGTATTTCAAGCCCTGAAAGTAAATAACTGCAAACCAAGACTATTATATCCAGCAAAATTATCATTTAAAAATTGACGGAGAGCTGGGCATGGTAGTGCAAACCTGCGATCCCTACAACTCAGGAGGTGGAGGCAGGAGGATTGCAAGTTTGAGGCTAAAGGCCATCTGCATAATTTAGCAAAACCCTGTCCCAAAATAAAAAATGAAAATAAAATAATAATAATAATAATAATAATAATAAATAATAATAACTAAAAAGAACAAAAAATATGTGAAATAATCAGGAAGACATCTAGCAGAATAACAAGAATCAGCAAGCCACTCTCAATAATAACCCTAAATGCAAATGGTATTAACTCTCCAATTAAAAGACTCAGACTAGCTGATTGGATTAAACTACAAGATGGAATTGTTTGTTGTCTTCAAGAAGCACATCTCATTGGCAATGACACACTTAGACTACTAAAAGTGTAAGGATGGAAGTAGATATACCAAGCAAGTAAAAGCCATAAAAAGGAGTTGTTGTTGTTGTTAGGTGCTGTTGAGTCAGTATCCAACTCATAGTGACCCTACGTACAACAGGGAAAACACTATTGTCAGTGCTTCTCTGCTGTTCATAGGGTTTTCAATGGCTGATTGATTTTCGGGAGTGAGTCTAGACTCTGCTTAGCTTCTAAGATCCGATGGGATTGGATGCCACAGGGCTGCGGCTGCAGACATAAAAAGGAATAGTTATCCTAATATCAGACAAAGTAGAATTTAAGCAAAAATTAATCAGAAGAGATAAAGATCACCATATACTAATAAAGAAAACAACCCATCAAGAAGATATTGTTGTTGTTGTTAGGTGCCATCGAGTCGGTATCCGACTCATAGTGACCCTCTGTGCAACAGGGGAAACACTATTGTCAGTGCTTCTCTGCTGTTCACAGGGTTTTCAATGGCAGATTGATTTTTGGGAGGGGGTTGCCAGGTCCTTCTCCCAAGCCTACACCATCAGGTGTTCCCAGGTGGTCTCCCATCCAGGTACTAACCAGGCCTGATCCTGCTTAGCTTCTGAGATCTGAAGGGATCCGATGCCACATGGCTATAGCCGCAGGCCTTCAAGAAGATATAATAATTATAAATATACATGCACCAAATGTCTATACACCCAATTTCATAAAACAGACACTATTAGACATAAAGGGATAGGTGGCTCCAGATATAATAATAGCAGGTAACTTCAATGCCCACTCTCATTAATAGATAGAACATCAGACAAAAAAAAAAAATCAAGAAAGAAACTTCAGGGTTATACTCCATAATAGAACAAATGTACTTAATAGACATCTATAGAATATTCCATCCAACTGCTTCGGAATACACATTCTTCGCCGCATCTAGTCAAACTTTCTCTAAATAGATCACATTTTAGGCCATAAATAAAGCCATAACAAATATGAAAATATTTAAATAAGTTCTTATATCTTCAATAGATCATAATGGAATATAATTACAAATCAATAACAAGAAAAACTACAGAAACTAAAACTACATGAAGATTGAATAGTATACTCTTAAGTTAATCAGTGGCCACTTAAGAAATCAGGGAAGAAATTAAAACATCTGTAGACTCAAATGAAAAGCACAAATTATATGGGAAAGGCAGGGGTTAGGGGGAAGTTTATAACAATGAAAGCTTATATCAAAAAGTCAGAGAGGATTCTAATAAATAACTTAATGATACACCTCAGGGTCATAGGGAAACAAGAATAAGAAAAACTCAAAATAAGTAGATGGAAAGAAATAATACAGTTCAGGGTAGAAACTAATGAAATGGAGACTAAAGAATAATACAAAATATTGAGGAAATCAAGACTTGGTTCCTTGAAAAGATAAACAAGATTGACAAACCCTTAGCTAAACTAGCCAAAAGAAAGAGAGAGAAGACTCAAATTAATAAAATTAGTGATTTACTGGGCATGGTGGCACACACCTGTAATCCCAGCGGTTTGGGAGGTGAAGGCGGGAGAATCACAAGTTCCAGAGGCAGTCTGCATAATTTGGTGAAACCCTGTCTCAAAAAGTAAAAAAAAAAAAAAAAATGGGCTGAGGGTGCAGCTCAGTGTTACAGCAAAGCATGTAAGTGTGAGGCCCTGGATTCAACCCCCAGTACCACAAAAAATAAATAAATAAAATAAAATAAAATTAATGATTAAAAAGTGGACTTTGCAACAGATACCAATGAAATTCAGAGGATCATTAGGGAATATTTCAAAACTTTTATTATGAACAATTGGAAAATCTAGATGAAATGGACCTACTCATAGCCATATATGCATACTAAAGATAATTCATGAAGAAATAAACAACTTAAAAGGATATACAATTAACAATGGGATTTAAGCAGTAATACAGAATTTCCAAATAAAGAAAAGCCCAGTACCAAACAGATTCACTGCAATATTCCCTACCATCTTTAAAGATTTAACACCAATGGTTCTCAAACTATTCCATAAACTATAAATGGAAGGAATACCACCAAATTCACTCTATGAAGCCAGTATCACCCTGACACCAAAAGCAAATAAGAATATAACAAAAGAAAACTACAGGACAATTTTCCTGATGAACACAGATGCAAAAATTCTCAATAAAATACTTGGAAATTATTTTCAACAATATATTGAAAAGATCATACACTATGAAAAAGTTGGTTTCATTCCAAGTATGCAAGGACGGTTCAAAATATACAATCAATAAATATAATACAGCATGTAAACAGACGTAGAAAGAGAAGTCAACTGGTCATCTCAATAAACCTTTGTACATCTATCTACATATGGATATTCAGCTTTCCTAGCTCCATTTGTTGTTATTTGTATGTTATTTGTATGTTATTTCTCAGCTAGGTTGAAAATAGGTGGCTATAGCTGCATGGGTTTCTTTCTGGTCCTCTATTCTATGGCTCACACTTTGACAAAGTTCAACATCACTTCATGATAAAAGTCCTGAAGAAAGTAGGAATAGAAAGAGTATACCTCAACATCATAAAGGCAATACATAAAAAACCTATAGACAACATCATACTAAATTAGGAAAAACTGACAGCATTTCCTTAAAAATCAGGAATGAGATAGGAGTGTCCACTCTCTCCCCTCTTATTCAATATAGTGATTGAATTCTTAGCCAGAACAACAAGGCAACAGAAAGAAATAAAAGGGATGCAAAGAGCAAAGAAGCCAAGTTGTTCCTATTTGTAGATGACATGATCCTATACTTAAAAGACCCTAAAGACTCTCCCAGAAAACTCGTAGAGCCAAAAACACTTTTCAGCAAAGTAGGATACAAAATTAACACACAACAATCAGTAGCTTTTCTATATACTAATAATGAACAGGTTGAGAACAAAATCAGGATAACAATCCCTTTCACAATAGCTTTAAAAAGAATAAAATATCTAAGAATAAACCTAACCAAAGAGATAAAACACCTCTACATGAAAACTTTAAAGCATTGAAGAAATTGAAGACATTAGAAGATGGAAAGACCTCTTGTGCTTATAGATAGAATCAATACCGTGAAAATGGCTACATTACCAAAAAGTATCTAAAGATTCAATGCAATACCCATCAAATTTCTAATGACATTCTTCATTGAAATAAAGAACAAACTAATAGTCATATGGAAGCACAAAAGACTCCAAATGGACAAAGCAATCGTGTTTAGAAAAAGCAATGGAGGGGGCATCATAATACCAGATATCAAATTATACTACAGATCCATAATAACAAAGACATCTGTTACAGGCACAAAAACAGACATGTAGACCAATGGCACAGACTTTTAAAGGACCAGAAAGAAACCCATGCAGCTATAGCCACTTATTTTCAACCTAGCTGAGAAATAACATACATTGATGCTGGGAATAACAACAAATGGAGCTAGGAAAACTGAATATCCATAAGTAGAAGAATGAAACTAGATCCTTATTTCTCACCCTGTAAAAAAGTCAATTCAAAATGGATCACAAGATGGAGACCTTAATGTAAAACCTGAAACTGAGACCTTAATGTAAAACCTGAAACTTTGAAACTGCTAGAGGAAAGCACAGGAAAAACACTTGAAGATATAGGTATATGCAAGTACTTTCTGAAAAGTATGCCAATAACTCAGGAAACAATAGTAAGAATTAAGAAATGAGATTGCACGAAATTAAAAAGTTTCTGCACAGCAAAGAATTCAATTAACAGAGTGTATAGGCAACATATAGAAGGAGAAAGTCTTTGCCAACTATCCATCAGACATAGGATTAATATCTAGAATATATAAAAAACTCAAAAAAATTTAATACCAAAAAAAGCACATTATACAGTCAACAAGTAGGCAAATAAACCGAGCGATTCTCAAAAGAAGAAATACAAATGCCCAAAAACATATGAAAAAATGTTCAACATCTTTAGCCACCAGGGAAATGCAAATCAAAACTACATTGAGATTCTATCTTACTCCAGTCAGAATAGCTATCACTAAGAAAACAAACAATATAAAAATGCCAGCAAGGATGTGGAGAGAAAGGAACCCTCCTACACTGCTGTTAGGAATGTTAGTGTAGCCACTATGGACATCAGTATGGAGATTTCTCAAAAAGCTAAAAATCAAACTACCATATGATCCAGCTATAAATTATCATATGACCCAGCTATCTTACTCCTAAGCTGCAGTTTAGCTCAGTTGGTAGCGTGCTATTTCACACTTTCTGAGGACCCAGGTTCAAACCCCAGCACCACAAACATGGGAGGAGGATGTGGCAGTCCACTCCTGGAATATAATTCTGAAACAATCAGCCATTGAAAAGCCTATGAGGGTCACTATGAGTCAAACCAGACTCCATGGCACTTAACAAGGACAATACTACTCCTGGGTATTTATCCAAAGAAATGTAAGTCAACATACCATAGAGATACCTGCCCACCCATGTTTACTGTGGCACTATTTATAATAGCCAAGCTATAGAATCAACCTAAATGTGGATCAACAGATAATGCACGAAGAAAATATAGAATTTTACTTGGCCATAAAAGAGAATGAAATTATGTGCAGGAAAATGGGTGGAACTAGAGACCATAATTCTAAGTGAAATAAGCCAGATCCAGAAAGACAAATACCATGTTTTCTCTAATATGAGAATGCTAGATTTTAATATATAAAATATCATATTAAAAAATACATCATTGTTGTTAGGTGTTATTGAGTGCAATACGACTCATAGTAACCCTCACAGGGTTTTCAATGGCTGATTTTTTCAGGATAAAGAATATACTGATGTTTAAATTTGAAAATTTATTATAGTAAAAGACATATTCCCATGAACTCCCCTCAAAATGCTCCCCCTGGCTTCAGTTACATTTATCCCATCATTCTTGCCACTTTCTGAATCATTTCTGGAACTCCTCTTTTATGAGTATATTTAGTTGTACTCTTGTGGCTGCCTCAATAGCCTGAACTGATTGAAAACCTTTACCTTTCATGGTCATTTTGACTTTTGGTAAGAGCCAGAAGTCACACGGTGCCAGATCCAATGAATGAGGACACATCATAAAGTTTTTATTTGATAGAAACTGCTGTCAAAGTGATATGTGACATGGAGCATTACCATGATGGAGGATTAAGCCATCTACCAGTTTCTCAGGCTGCTCCCCTCTTAACTATAGTTTACACCTGACTGATGACACTGAACAAATTGAAACTTGTCACACTGTTACTAAGGTTTGATGGACCACTTTCCATATTGAAGATCCTTGCCTTTCCATTGGATGGAACTCAGCAGCAGCATTCACTGTGTTTTTTGATCAAACCTTTTATTAAATATTTTAATATATATGTCATGAAAGTAGAAGGAGGAATATTTGGGGAGAGAAAGAGTAGTAAAGAGATGGGGAGGCAGCAATAAGGGTAATGGGGAAAGAAAGACAAAAATGCTTTCTCTCATAGGCAGAATTAAGATTTACACACACACACACACACACACACACACACACACACACACACACACACGGAATACATGGAGAAGCCAGGACCATTTGTGGGGACGGAGGGGGCCAGAGGGATGGAGGAGTGAGGATCTTAGAAGGTAACGCAGAGGGTGAACATGAGCAAGGTAAAATAATACGCACATATGGAAATGTCATAATGAAACCCATTAGTTTGTATACTAACTAAAAAATTACTAAAAAATTCTGCATGTAAAAAAGTCAAAAAGGCAGCAACACAAAATGAGAGATTTTGCAATGTTAATGCTATAATATTTAAATCATACTGCTTTAAAGCCCTGTGTTTACTGTCAAAATAACAAATTACATTCATCACTTCATCTTCTATCTAGTATCCTAATATTTTTATTGTAAAAGACTGAAAAATCTATAAAACTTTGTAGCCAGTCATCAGAAGAGCAGCTTATCACATTTTTATTTATATATGTTATTATAAATGTTCTATTTTATTTTATAATATTAGGTAACTTGTATTGTCAGAAAAGTACACAAACATGACATGAATAAATCAATACGATTGGCAAGTTCTGTACTTAAAAAAAAAGTAGGGAAGGCAAAATTTGAGTTTAAAAAATGAGGGTAATATATAATCATATAGTTATTAAAATTTTGATTTCAAGATTAGATGGCTAAAGAAAAGAGAAAATCATGAAAATCATGAAAAGTTACACAATTCACAATGTCCATAAGAAAAAACAAATAACAAGAACAAACAAAAAATCTGCTAAGGAAAAGTACAACTTTTCCTAGAACTGAAATCAGAAATAAATGTATTCTGTGTGCTTTTAAAAGGCAGAGACAGTATTACATAGGGAAGACATCATTAACATTTTTAGAATAAAACATGTAAATTTTATTAATGCATATTCATGGCAGCACATGACTGAACAAAGTCAATTCAATTTAGATATTTTTATAACGAATATTAAAAAAGATGAATTTAAGAATACAACTTGAAATCTTTTTTTTTTTTTTTGCCTTGGAATTTTGTCTATGTGAGATTTTTAACGTGAAAATACAATTTATAGCCAGGCATGGTACCACATTCCTGTAATCCCAGTGACTTGGGAGGTGAAGGCAGGAGGATCATAAGTTACAGGCAAGGGGGAGCCAATGTAACTTAACAAGACCTTGTTGTTGCTGTTGTTAGGTGTCCAGGAGTCGGTATCCGACTCATAGTGACCCTATGTACAACAAGCGAAACACTTACTATCAGTGCTTCTCTGTTTTTCATAGGGTTTTCAATGGCAGATTGATTTTTGGGAGTGAGTTGCTGGGTCCATCTCCCAAGCCTATAGCACCTGGTGTTCCCAGGCGGTCTCCCATCCAAGTACTAACCAGGCCCAATGCTGCTTAGCTTCTGAGATCTGATGGGATTGGATGCCACAGGGCTACGACTGCAGGCATGAGGTCCTGGGTTGGACCCCCAGTACTGGAAAAAAAAAAAGAAAAAACAAAAACAACAAAAAAAGGGAAAAAATATAGGAAAAAGGAAATACATTATAGAGAAAAATGGTGCTTTCTAAGCTGAAAGGAAGAAGAAAGTATAAAGTCCATCTGGAACACCTATCAAGCTCTCCTACTCCCAATATCACACATAAATATACAAACATACAAATCAGAGTCTAGAAATCACATATGATTTTTTTCCAATAGAGAGAAAGTCTAGACAACAGAGAGCTTGAAATTGTAGTTTCCTGTGAGAACCACAATCCTACGGTGCAACACAGGAATAGAACCATTTATGTTGCCAATAAAAACCATGGGCAAGGTAAAGTTGACGACTTCTCATAAAAGTAAGAAAACTACCAATACTAGTATTAATGCTAACAGTTTCAAAGTTTCAAACCCATAATCCATGATATCAACACTAAAATGAGCTCATGTCTTTGCAAAAGGGAACTTCCTAGTAGGATTGTGTCTTTCATAATGATATCTATATAATAATTGCTAAATAAATCATATGGAATAAACGAAGTTAAGAACTGTGCATTGAACTGTGCCACTCCTTGCTACACACCCACAAAGAAAGAAGTTGAAGTCCTGCCCTACCTGTAAATGTGATCTTATTTGGAAATAGGGTGTTGGCAGGTGACCAAGTTAAGATGAGATTCTTAGGGTAGACCCTAATCCAATGTGATTATGTCCTAATAAAAACAGAAAACTTGGATGCAAATACATGCATGCACATAGGGGAATGTCATGTGAAGGCCAGAGTTATGGTGCCAGTTGCCAATGGACTATGAGAAGCTAGGAGAGACCAGAAACAGATACTTCCTTATTGCTCTCAGAGAAAGCATGGCCTTGCTAACATCTTATTTCATACTGAGTCTCAAGAATTGTGAGACAGTCTCTTGTTCTAAGCCACACAATTTGTGATACATTCTTACATTAGTTCTACTGAAATAACACACAGGTGGATTAAGAAAGACGAACACTTGATGATTTAGGTATGGATGCATAAATTAACAAGTGAAAGAACAAATTATTGGAAAACAATGGCCTCTTCTGGAAGCTACATAGCTCAGAATGCTCAAATATCATACTTTCTCTCCTACTATAAACCTGGGCTAGAGAAAAGCAACATATACTCATATGCCTCTCTATCCTTTCTATGTCCAAATAAGTACACAATGTCTTATGCTTTATATTGTAGATATATAATACAATGTGTCAAAGTCTTAAGCCTATGTACCTTCAAAGATGCCTAGGAACAACAGTAAAGGAAGAAAAATGTCTTAGTTGATGAAGAAAGAAAAGGCCACAATGACAAATCACAAAATATAACAAATAGTGAGAATGCAGTTTAGACCAAATAAAAGCACACTCCTCACAATCCTCTTCAGATCTGATGCAGCACATAAGTTTCTGAAAAGAAAGTGTCACAATCTTGAAATCTCTTGGTACAGGACAGCTAGCGGATAAATGGGAGAATATCCTTAACAAGATCTGAGAGTAAAGAGGAGGAGCTACACAGCATAGGACCATTTTTATTGTCCAAAAATTACCTCATGAAACTAAGGAAGCTTTTCAAAATTGAATGCTTACAGGAGAGAGAAATATTTACTTGATCAAAACAGAGAAAGCTTGTGAACTATGTTGCTTAACTATGAGCCTTAATGAACAACTCTAAAATAGAATCTGCTTCCAATGTAGAGGACGTAACAGAGAAAGTGACAGTGCATGTGTATGAGACTTCAGATTTAAACCAAGCCACAGTCATTCATGTCTCCTCATACTCATCTTTAACAAGTCTGTGAAACTGTCCTCATGTTAGATTATTATAACTCAGAAAAAGCAGAGGACATGTACAAAAAGCAGAGAGGAAGATGGTAAAGAAGTATATGTGTGTATATTTTCATCTTTCTTTAAAAGGTAAATAATTGATTCTGTTTAACATGTAACATCAGTGTATCAATGCTTTACATATCCTTTTTTTAAACTTAAGATATTATTTCCTGAAAATAGATATGTTGAAACCTTCTCAGTTTCTTCTGTTCAATTTCAATTTTTATCTTCTATTAATTTCAGATAAACTGAATGTAATATTTTGAAAAAATATTATCCTGTCCCTAAAAAAGTACTTTTATCTATCCCTCTAATGAACCAGTAGTTACATATACCAACAGAGAGGCCAGATAGCTACAAACATATTTCTTAAAGTTAACAATACTCGGTCTACTATGCTGGGAACGATAAACTAAAGAGAAATGGGGTTGCATTCATCATCAAAAAAGACATTTCAAGATCGGTCATGAAATACAATGTTGTCAGTGATAGAACAATATCCATACGCCTACAAGGAAGGCCAGTTAATAGGACTATTATTCAAATTGATGCACCCACCACTAAGGCCACAAATGAAGAAAGGGAAGACTTCTATCAGCTTCTGCAATCTGAAATAGATCAAACATGCAATCAAGACATACTGATAATCACTGGTGACTGGAATGCAAAGGTTGGAAACAAAGAAGAAGGCCCAGTAGTTGGAAAATATGGTCTTGGTGACAGAAATGAAGCTGGAGATC
>VMDO01027175.1:0-25642 GCA_007922755.1 Pedetes capensis
CCATTTCTAATAAATTTTCTAGGAAACTAATGTTATTTTTATGTTGGTGTGGCAATCTATGAAAACCCCAAAGTAATCTTAATAAAGGACAGAATAAGACCAAGCTTCCAGTAACACTATTCTCATTCAGTATTTTTTTGGAAGTTCTAGCAAATGAAATAATATAAATAATTACATATATGAATATTGGAAAAAAGAGGAAACTATGAAAATTATTATTTGTATGTGATGTAAATGTCCACCGAGGAAAACCTAATTATCAAATAATGCCTTATAAAAAGTTAAGTTGTTTATACTTGATTAGTCAAAATTTCAATGCCCACTCATTACTAATCAGTAGCAAAAAGAATAGGAAAAAAAAAAGGTCTTCCATTTAAAGTAACTATTAGAGAGATGAAAAACTTAAGAAGATATTTAAAAGGAGAAAGGCAAAACCTTGAGGACAGATGTTAACAAACAAAAATAGCTTGAAAGTATAACTATTTAAAGAGTTATAAATTCTCTCTGAGTCCATTTTTACAGGTAAGGAAATCTGTGTCAAATTGTGGGGAAATGAGAGTTCTCAGGAAAAAAAGAATGTAAAAATAATCCATCAAAAACCATATTCAAGAATAGTTTATAAATACTTTGCAAACAAAATTAATACAAGTGAGCTTTTTGAAGTGCATTCTAGAGTTATTGTTAAGTGCCCTCGAGTCATATCTGACTCATAGCGACCCTCATAGGCTTTTCAATGGCTCATTGTTTTGGGTTTGCCCAGGGAGTGGATTGCCACATCCTCCTTCCATTTTTGCAGTGTTGGGAATCAAACTTGGGTCCTTAGAGACTTCAGAATACCAGTCTACCAACTGAGCTAAATCCCAGCCCTCATTCTAGAGTACTATTATTTAAAACACTGTGGAACTGATAGATACTCAGGAAATTCATATAGTTCAGTGGGACATAATGTAATATCCAGAAGCTGACTAAAATGCAAATGCAAATTGACAATGTGATAAACACATTTGAAATACATTAGAAAGCCAAGCAGAGATGATTGGCTACCAGTAGATAGATTAGATGGATGGATGGAACATAGATAGATACATAGATGATAGATGGATAAATGATAGATAGATAGATAGATAGATAGATAGATAGATAGACGTACCATAGATTAATCCTACATAAAATAAGTTCCAGAGTAATATGAATATAAAACATATGAACATACAAGTACTAAAAGAAAACATCAGTCTAAAAATAAATACTGGACTTGGAATTAACTGCCAAAGCATAATGCCAAAGTGAGAAATGATAGATGAAACAATTATTGGATTAACCATATAAAAATGTAAAATTTATGATTCACAAATGACACTATTTAAAAAGTTGAAGTCAGGGCTAGGGATGTATTTCAGTGGTACAACACTTTCCTACCATGTGTGAGGCCCTGGGCCCAATCCCCAGCACAACACAAAAGAAAGTTGAAATCAAGGGAGTAATGGATAAAGTATGATAGTACCAATACACAATGGAATACTTGTCAGTCTTTTAAAAGGAGGAAATTTTGTTATTTGCAACAACATGGATGAGCCTGGAAAACATTATGCTAGTGAAATAAGCTAGACACAGAAAAAAGTTGCAGGATTACACTTTCATGTGAAATCTAAAAATGTTGAGCTCATAAAGGCAGAGTAGAATGGTAGATACTAGGGAACCTAGGTAGAAAGAGATTAGAAAGATGTTGTTTGAAGGATACAAACTTTCAGCTAAATGGGAATAAGTTCAAGAGCTCTAATGAATACCATGGTGACTATAATATAATATATTGTATACTTAAAAATTGCTGAGTAGATTTTAAATACAAAAAATTTAGTATGTCACGTGATGGATATGTTAATTAGTTTGATTTAGCCTTTCTACAAATATATATATATATGGGAGAAGGATATGGCAATCCACTCCCAAGGCAATCCCGGGAAACAATCAGCCATGGAAAACCCTGTGAAGGTCTCTATGAGTCAGACAGCACCTAACAACAACAACAAACATATACATGTATATAATATTATTCACCATAAATGTATACAATTTTTATTTGCAGTTAAGAATAAACTATAATTAAAAGTTGAAAAAATACATTTTAAAATTTAGGACAGAATACTAATGTTGTTTTTAAAAATTAACAGCAATAATAAACAGCTATTAGGCAGAATTTATCACGTATCAGGCACTAGTCTCAGTATTTTAATGTATTAATTACTCCTAAGAACTCTCTGTGATAGACACTATATTGTCCCCATTTTACAAGGAGAAACTCTAATATAGAAAAGTTTCCAGTTGCTCAATTTTAGACCATTAGTAAGTGGTGGAGCTAGAATTTGATCTTGAGACTGTTCTCTTCCCATTCTGATATATAACATTTAACACTCAAGTTATTATCAGTAAAGGAAAAATAAGTGATCAGATAGAAAATTGCCTAAGAAATAAGTCACTTTTCAAAAAAATAATAATAAAGTCAATAAAATCTTACAAAATGTTAAATAATGGTTACCAAAGAACAACAAAAAACGAATTAAATATCAAATTTTTCAGATCAGTAAGGACTAAAACAAGCCATCCAGGATGGAAGGCATTCAAGAAAGGACTGCGCAAGAGTTGCATCCTCAAAGTAGAGTCGACCTTAATGATGGGAATTGAGTAAAACCCTTGGGATCTCCTTTTGCTGATGTAGCATGACTCAAAATGAGAAGAAACATAGTGGCTGAAACAATTGACTCAAACACAAAAAGATCGTGTGCATGGCACAGTGTTTGGGAATGCTTAATTCTGTTGTATTTATGGTCACTATGAGGTGGATCTGACTCAATGGCACCCAATGACAACAAAAACTAAAATGTTGATGGAATCACCTGAAGAGTTAGGTGAGGCAAAATAGGAACTCTTATATTGATAGGTGGGCTGGGATTTAGCTCAGTTGGTAGAGAGCTACTCTGCAGTCTCTGAGGTCCCAAGTTCGATTCCCAACACCGCAAAATGGGAGAAGGACGTGGCAACCCACTGCCAAGGCAATCCTGGAACAGTCAGCCATTGAAAACCCTATGAGGGTTGCTATGAGTCGGACTCAACTCGATGGCACCTAACAACAACAACAACATATTGATAGGTACAGAATTTCTATAGAGCAATTTTACAACCTACATAACAAAAAAATTCAATTATATATTTTCACCCAGCAATTCTTACCCTAAGCAGACTATGAAACAAATGCATGTGTATGTGTGGAGGGTATGCATATACAGAAAGATATACACCAAAACATTAATACTGGTTCTCATTGATGAGCATCTTTGTTTTTTCAGTAAATTTTCTTGTATTGACTGGGTTACTTGAAATTAAAATGTAACTCTTTTTCTGTAGGAGAGCAAGCACTCTACCAACTGAGTTAAACCCCAGCCAAATTCTTATATAGTCAGAAATAAATACAGAAAATATTTTCCTTGGCAGTATTTGAATTAATTCAAATCATCTCTATTGATGATTATAATGTAAAGCTTTGAAGTAGAAAGAACTATATCTGCTAGCAATACTTTTGGCTGAAAGAAATGTAATAATCAAACAAAGGTGTCTTACAAAACAAAGATATTTGACTACATCATAGAACGTTAGTTTTAGAAGCTGGTGGCTCCAGAGCTGAGCAAGGTGCATACATATGTGTCCCAGCGACTCAGGAGGTGGAGGCAAGAGGATCATGAGTTTGAGGCCAGTGGCAGTGTGTATAACTTAGCAAGACCCTAACTTAAAATTAAAAATGGGCTTGGGTTACAGCCTAGGGGTAGAACACTTGCAAACTATGTGGAAGGCTCTAGGTTCAACCCACAAGCACCACAAGAAAAAAAGAAAGAAAGAAAAAAAGTAGGCAGTTCCAGATTTGAACTAACAGTTAAGCAGAAGTTTTCTGTTTTCTGTGTCCCATCCTCAGCATGTTGACTTTTCTATTTTACACTTAAATCATCGTGATCATAAGATAGCCACCTCAGCTCTACCACATTCATCATACCGCCACTTACTGGCCAGAAAAATGGAGAAGGTAAGGAAGAATGTTTCCTTCTCATGAATGTCCATCTTTTCATGTGAAAAGAAATATTTCTCAATATCTCCCTGTCCCAGCAAACTTCCACTTACTGTTATTGGCCAAACTCCCATATCTACCCTTAAACCTATTCCTGGCAAAGAGGCATGGGAATCCCATTGTGTACTTAGGTAACTATGAGTCATGCTTGGAGCTGGGATAGGATCCTCACTACACAGTCAAAGCAGTTAAGGAATAACCCATTACACTGCCCTCACCCATACAGAGTCAGGGTTCTGTTAGCAATGAAAATGGTGAAGGCTCTTAGGGCCACAAGCAGTGTCTGCCACAAAACCCATATATTCTTCTTAATACAGTAAAACAAACACAACAAAGCTGTGTAAGACTTTACTGGAGAAACAGGCTAGTCTGCATTTCAAGATAGCCACATTATTTTATCATTTATAACTTGGAAGATACAGAATCATGGAAATTTAGAACCATGGGGAACTTAAAAATCACCCAGCCTAATTCACTTAATTAATTAATGAGTAAAGTGAGCAAAGTTATAATCTATTTCACATCATTTGGCTATAATTAAAGAGCTGGGCCCATCCTTCTGATTTCCTCTTCAGTACATGGCCTCCCATGTTCTTGCCTCTAGCATGATTGAATTTAGTTAATTAAAAGTAATGTTATAATGGGATTCTCCTCATTTATTGTTTTGTTAGACACTTTTGCTGCTGGATTAAGATTTTTTATTTACCATTTTCTCTCTTTCTCTCACTTCAGTCCTTAGTAAGTCCAAATGAAAACCTGCCACATTTTACCTTGGTTTAAAAGAGAGAGAGAGAGAGAGAGAGAGAGAGAGAGAGAGAGACAAAGACAGAGAGAAAAGCAAAAGTACAAAACACCTTGAAATTCCTTTTTCCTTCTTATTGCCTGTGCCACTATGAAAGTCTCTTTGACCCTTAATTCCACTTCATTGCTTGATATATATCCTCAGTTTCAAATTCTGTTTTGCTATTTTTTTCGGTAGTGCAGGTTTCAAACCAGAACCTCGCACATGCCAGGCCACCACTCCACCACTAAGTTGTACCCCCGAGATATTTATTTATTTATTTATTTATTTTATTTTATTTTTATTTTTACTAAGACAGAGTCTCACTAAATTGCACAGGCCACGTGTGATTTCAAACTCAAAATCCTCCTGATTCAACCTCCTGAGTCCCTGTAATACAACAGGTGTGTAACAGTGCTCTGTCAAATCCTCAATAATTAATGGCCCTTGCACAAAATTTCCAAAACATGTTGGGCCAGGGAGTACTTTTTAACTTTGTACTAAATTTAGATTTAGAGAAAGATTGCAAAAGTACCACAAAGAATTCCTGTGTCCACTTATTCTACATTACCCAAGTATTAAATTTTACCATGTTTGCTATATTATATATGTGTATAAATATTTCTGAGCCATTTAAGAGTACAAACATCTTTTTCTCTAAAATACTTCAGTATTTATTTTATAAAATTATTTTCTTACATCATCACAGAACAATGATCAATATAAAAATGTAATAGTTTCCTTGGGATGTACCTGGAGGACATGGACATCATGCACAAGTCCCTAGGAAGGAAGGAACAATGGAAGGAAGGAAGGAAGGAAGGAGGGAGGGAGGGAGAGAGGGAGGGAGAAGGAAAGGAAAGAAAGAAGGGAGGGAGGGAGGGAAGGAAAGTCTTTTGCTAATCTTCATCAATCTAATATCATACTGTTGTATTTGACTTCATATCTTTTAATTTGTTTTATCCATAGCATTTCATAGCCTCTCTTTGTTGCCTTTGAGGTATACAGGTCATTTATTTTGTAGAATATCTCCTATAGTTAGTTTGCCTGTATTACTCATGACTGTTGTTGTTGTTGGGTGCTCTTGAGTTCAGTCCAACTCATAGTGATCCTGTGTACAACAGATGACACACTCCCCAACACTGCCATGCCCGGCACTATTGTCAGTGCTTCTCTGCCTTTCATAGTGTTTTCAATGGCTGATTGTCTTTGGTGAATGGGATACCAGGTCCTTCTCCCACACCTACAGCACCCTGTATTCCCAAGTGGTCTCCCTTCCAAATACTAACCCTGCTTAGCTTCCAAGCTCTGACGAGATCTGATGTCAGGGGGCTATGCTTACTCATGATAAGATTCAAGTTAATCATTCTTAATAGAAATATCTGGAAGAGGAGTTTCAGTGCATCTGAAAGCAAATGCTACCAGTTTTTTCCTTTGCTGGTGATGTTAATGGTGATGATTGGATTAAGAAAGTGTGTTATCAGGTTTCCAATGTTATTCTTTTCTTCTTCAGGTTAGGTGCAACCAAGCCGTGTCCAACTCATAGCAACCATATGTACCACAGAGGAAACAGTACCTGACATTGTGCTATGCCCCACACTATTGTCAGTGTTTCTCTGCTATTCATAAGGTTTTCAATGGCAGATGGTTTTTGGGAGCAGGCTGCCATGTCCTTCTCCCAAGCCTACAGCACCCATTTTTCCCAGGCAATCTCCTGTCAAAAGACTAACCAGGCCCAACTCTGCTTAGCTTCCAAGATCTGATGGGATCCGATGCCACAGTGGTACTTCTGTAGGCTTTCTTCTTGTAGGCAGTATGTATCTTAGGGGGAAATATTGACACAGTTTAAATGTTCTCTGTACAGTAGTAGGCACAACATCTACTACTTTTACCTAAAATATTATTACTATGGTGGTTGACAAGTAATTTCCTAACTCCATTATTCCCAGTACATTTCTTGGTAGTCTACTGTAAGAAACAACTTTCCCTTCTCTCTCATTAACTAGTTTATTTACTTATTCATTTATTTATTTTCAGCATAGATTCCTATATTTTTGTTTTATTCTGTAGATTATGTTAAAATTATTATTTGACACTCAAATATTCCCAGATTGTGCAATGGAAACCCTTTCAAGTTTCAAGAAACTGTCTATGTCCCTCTCAGCTATATCCTTTACTGTCTGACCTCTCTAAACTCCACAGACTTCACCTGAATGGTAAAAAGCTTCAATGTACATAGCACCCAATACTATCTCAAAATGTCAGACCCAAACAACATGACCACATGTGACAAAGACTTGGCTGCAAGCCTGGGTCATTGCAAATTTTCAACAGTCTTCATTGTTTATTACTATTTACCAAAGATTTTTTCTGTAGAAATGGGACTGGGATGAGTAAATGTTATGCTTGAAGGTGGGAAGGCTGATTTTCTTCCTGCCTACGTGCTATATGTATTGAAAGAGATTTAGAACAAGACAGTATTAAAATACTACATTCTAGTTGCTGAATTTCTAGCAACAACTCCCTTGAGTAGTGTAAGAAGTTTCTGTTCTGATTCTATTGTATCCTAAATATGTTTATTAGGAACTTACCCTCTCCCCTGACTTTGTCACATATCTGGATATTCATGATTCTGAGCATTATAACTTCAATTCAGACATATAATTGGTTTCACCAGGCCCCTCCCCATGGAATGGCCTCTCAGCACTTTTATTTTACTTTCTACTACATATCACAATATGTAATTAGCTAATTATGTGTAATTATGTATAATTATGTAATCATGTATAATTACCCTCACACTAGAGGGCACTAGATATTAAGGTGTGTACAGGCAGGGCCTAGACCTCTCATTCACTCAACACCCAGTGGAGTGCCTGGCCATATTAGTTGCTTTAGAAAGAACATTTCTATTTCCAAAAATATTTTTAAGGACCTAAGCCTACATGTACTTTGCTCTGTGCTGTTTCCCCCCTTGGCATCATCACTGAAAAATGAAAATTAATGTGACAGCTAAAGAAAACACATAAGAAATAATTTTAACTGATTCTGTGAGTGTGAAAAGAGGCATGGTAATTCTACCATGTGTGTTTCTAGGCGGAAGCTCCAATATAAAGAAATAAAAATATTTCTTCTTATACTATTATAATATATTGTTGTATTATGTTTTATCTTCAATGTCTAATTTAGCATTTAGAAATGGATGCTCACCAGGAAATCTTTGTTCAGTGACTTACTGAGTTCAATGACATGAAGCTGAAAAACATTTTGGACAAATGGCAAAAGCAGGCAAATATATATGTTTTCCTTTAAAATTACCATTTAGTCTCCAGTAAGTTTATTCTACATATTCTGTCTGAACACCTTATTCCTCAGCTACTAACTTTTTCACTGCTTATGAGAAAATGTTAATCTAAAGTGGGTAGCCATGTGATAGCATCATTCTGTCTACAGTGTCAGCGTCCACACTACATATTTTGCAGATATATGTTAGCAGCTCAAATTTCTGGGCTGTGTATAGGATTGGTGAATGGTTTAAGTTTCACATAAGTGAATTTTTCCCAGGTACTAATTTAATGTGAGAAGACATTCATGTAGTAAAAAGTAATCCTTTAAAACATTATAATTTATTTATGCATTCATTCAGTCAGCCAGCCAGTATTAATTAAGAAACTGCAGTAGCCAGACACAATTCAGGGGTAGGTACACACTGGTAATCAAGAAGTTATTATCTCTATCTTCATGGACCTTGAATCCAGAGAGTGACAGACAAACAAAATAAACATATTCCTGACTACTAACCACATGAAAAATATCAGCTGGAATGGCCTACTTTAAATAGAGTGGTTAGGAAATCATCTCTGAAAGGAGTTGTTTTGTTTTTGGGGGGGGGGTGTTTTGTTTTGTTTTTGTTTGGTTTCTTTGGCTTAGACAATAGGAGAGAGGCTGGGAAGTCCAAAATCAAAGTACTGTCAGATTCAATTATTGTTAAAGGCCCTCTTCCTGGCTTGGAGACAGTCACTTCCTCACTGTTCCTCACTGTATCTGAGACAGAGATGGAAAGAGAAAGAGACAGAGATAGAAGAAGGTGGAGGAAGAGAGAGAGAACACTGTGGTGTCTTTTGTGAAAAGACGAGATTTTAGCTGGTACATAGTTGAGGAAGAGGAGGAGAGCATTACAGTGTGAAGTTATAAATGTAAAAACTTAAGAGAGCCTGCAGGTGGTGACAATCCAGTATGTCCATAGGACAGATATATAGCCCATGTGGCTGACTCACAGCATGCAAAAGGGAAAGTGGCTGGAAAGAGATACAGAGATAGGCTGTTGTTGCTATGTAGATCCTCTTAGGCTATATTGAGGATTTCAAGCTATACTTTGTTCTGGTGGAAATGAAAAATCATTAATGATTTTCAGCAGGGGCCTTGTGTGATTCAAAGTACAGTTAATCCCCCTTACTTACAGATTACACATTTGCAAACGCACCTCCCTGCTAAAATATATTTGTAACCCCAAAAATCAATACTTGTAGCACTTTCATGGTCATAGAGCAGTGAAAATTTGAGTCACTTGATTTACCCATTCCCAGCTGAGGTGGAACAAGGTGACTTTATGTCTTCTTATTTCAGCTTTCATGCTACCCTGGCTTCTAGCCAATTTAGTGCCATATTTTTCCAATTTTGGGGCTTTTTGTTGGTAAATTTGCTCCTTGATATGCTCCTCAAGCATAATGAGGAAGCGCTGTCTAATGTTCCCAAGTGTAAAAAGGCAATGATATGCCTTATGAAACAAAGGGAATTATGTGTTAGCCATGACTTCTATGTTGTTGTTGTTGTTGTTGTTGTTGTTAGGTGCCATCAAGTCAGTGTCGGACTCATAGTGACCCTATATACAGCACGCCAAACAGTATTGTCAAGTGCTTCTCTGGTATTCATAGGGTTTTCAATGGCTGATTATTTTGGGGGAGTGGGTTACCACGTCTTTCTCCCAAGCCTACAGTATCTGGTGTTCCCAGACAGTCTCCCAGCCAAGTACTAAGCAGGGCCAACACTGCTTAGCTTCCGAGATCTGACCAGATTGGACACCACAGGCAGGCCAGTCAACTAATAATAAATAAGATGTCGTTAAACAGAAATGAACATTAAACAAGGTTATGTACTGGTTGGTTGATGAAAAAATTGTGACCAAAGGCTCATAGGAATGTAGCGTTGTATTTCCCTTAAGAGCAGTGGATAAGAATTTGCTAATACTTTATTGTTGTTGTTAGGTGCCCTCGAGTCAGTATACGTCTCATAGCAACCCTACATACAACAGGGGAAAGATTATTGTCAGTGCTTCTCTGCCTTTCTTAGGGTTTTCAATGGCAGATTGATTTTTGGGAGTGGGTTGCTGGGTTCTTCTCCCAAGCTTACAGCATCTGGCATTCCTAGGTGGTCTCCCATCCAAGTACTAACCAGGCCAGGGCCTGCTTAGCTTCCAAGATATGATGGGATCGGATGCCACAGGGCTATGGCTTCAGGCAATTCTTTATCCTTTATAGTAATTTGATAAAATAAAAAATAAATAAATAACTACTGTGAATAATGAGATCACCATGGCTGCAGTATGGAGTATGGACAAGAGTGAAACTCCTGGTAAGAAATATAGCATCCCATGTGGAAGATAAAGGTGGCCTATATTGGGATTCTGGAGAAGACAGGTATAAACAGACACATTTGAGAGCCTTGGTTTACTAGAGATAAAGACCCAGGGCAAGGTTTATTTGGGACCTTTTCTGGCATTTTCAGTTGTGCTTTTCTGTTGCTTGTGCCCAGAGACCATTTTCCTAAGGAAGTTAACTGTGTATAATTGTTATAAGACATTCAGATGTATACTTAAAATTTAACTACTTCATATATAAACATGGTTCTATTTTTAAAGAGTCCTCAAAAAATGATATTGATAATGGCCATTTCTTATGAACTACAGTTGATATAATTTTGTTAGTGTGGTCTTCACTCTTCTATTCTTTTGACATATATTTAATTGGTTCTCAATGACTATCAAATCATTCTCTATGAGGAAATAGCTCCTTCATCAACTTCTAATACTGCCACTAAACCTATAAAAGCAAGATTTTTCCCTTATCATCATCTAGAAAACCTCAAAAAGGTATTCTCTTCCCCTCCATCAATCTGAAGGGTACTTTTCTTTCCAGACTGGTGGATTTGGTATATTAAGCAAAATAGTTAATGCTAGCTGTAACTGTGATATCTATACAGTGTCCATTTTTTCTCTTTTTAATCAATTGAATGAAGGTTTTATTTCTTCATCAGAGAGGTCTCTAAAAAGAAAGTAGTCATTGATGAATCCTTTTGCCACTAATCATGAAGACATTTTTTAGAAACATCAAATAATATCCAAGAACTTTCGGCTACAAAGATTAAATAAGAAAGGCAAAACATACCACTTTAGCAAAGAACTGGCTTTAGAAGTATATACATAAGCAAAGACATAAATAAACATATGGCAGACACATTGGTTACCTACTCAAATTGATCCTCCATGGGTAAAAGCAGTTACATATTGTGTAGGTAATCTCCTCCACAGGTCCATGTTCTTGGGAAAGAAAATCTATTCGCAGCTCCAGAACTCAAACCAAGTTACAATTTGGTCCATTCTAGTGGAGCTTGATTTGGGAAGAGCCATGTGAACCAACTTTAGCAAAAGAACCACCAGGAGAAGTCTATTGAGGTAACTTTTGAGAAACTTTGTCCACTTTTGAGAAACTTTGTCCACTTTTGAGAAACATGTCCATAAAGACATGAGAAAAAATGTGTCAGTGAGTGTGAGAGTATATGAACCAGTGTTCAGGAGATGTGCAAATCATCTTGTAGCTATCAGCTATGGCAGCTCAAGTATGAGAACATATGCTAATACACTGAGGAAATACGTTAAAAACACAAGATATGATGTAATTTGTGACTTATTTCATTAACCAAACCTACAGAGAAAATTTTGTTGTCTGCAGTTTATTATTATTAGTGTTTAAGTCATCTTGATTAGAATCTTCTGTGACTTGAAGTCTAAAGCATCCGACTATGGACTACCATTTTGGCTTTTACTATTTCATACTTCAGCAAAAATGAGCTGTACCTCACAACTGAGGACATCTATGATTTAATGAATGTAAGGATTTTTTTCCTTGCTACATTTACTGTTCAGCGTTATACTATAAAAAACATTGTATTAAGCAAAGATATCCCAGTGACTTGCAAAGTTATCTATCCATTGTTGGAACCTAGGATAACCAATGTTCACTTGATAAAGAAAGTAAGATAATATATCACCCAATGTATAAGCTGTGTAAAAATGACTTAAAAATGTGAACTGTAATCATGAACTCAAGATTAAATAGTTAAAATTACAATATCCCTTGATTCTTCCCAAATATATTTTTAAACATAGTTCACATCCCTTCCACTGAAAAAGTATTCATACAAAGTCATACTGGGCTCCATGATGCACGCCTGTAATCCCAGCAGTTGAGGAGGCGGAGGCAGGAGGATCGCAAGTTTTAGACCAGAACAGTCTGAGTAATTTAGTGAGATCCTGTCTCAAAAAGTAAGAAAAAAAAAATGGGCTGGAGGCAGCAGCTCAGTGGTCCAGCACTTGCAAAGCATGCAAGTGCGAGGCCCTGGGTTCAATCCCAGTATCACAGAAAAAAAAAGTCACATTTGATTAATTGAACATAAATTACTGAATTTCAACTGTGAGTACTGTGTAGCCAGCAATTTCCACTGGGCATGAGGGATGCAATGTGCTAACATATTTTAGGGAAGGTGAGACATATGGACCAGTAACTATAAGGCACAGCAGTGTTTTCATCATGAGATTTAATATTAATTGCTACCAGAACATCAATGAAGTAAAAAATGAGTACTTTTCATGAGTACTGGAAAGTCCGTACAGAGAAGACTCCTTTAAGCTCCATTTTGAAGAATGCGTATATTTAGACAGGTCAGATTCAGTAGGGTAAGGATAGTTCAAGCAAAGAAGCCTACCCAAACAAAATCATAGAATGTACAATGGCCAGAGAGTTTTTCCAGAAAAAAGAAGTCCCCAAATAGAGATGCTGAAATGGATTGAATAATAGGAAATAGGGTTAGCAGGTAAGCTGGCAGCAGATATATGCTCACTAGCAAGTTCTTTCTCTCAAGTTTTTTCAAGAAATACAGTAATTAAAGTCTAATCTTTGAGCCCTAAAGATGATTACCTTCTCACTTACATTGAAATCCCTCAAAAGCAGAAACTGTACCTTCAGGTTTCTTTAATATGCTTCTTTATGGTTCTTTCAAGAACTTAGGAGATAGTACAAGATAGCACTGGAAAGGAATCTGCAACTAAACACTCATAATAATAATTAAAATGGAAATCAAAACCATTCAGTTATTTTACGTGCCTGCTGTGTGCCACCTAGGTATTACTTTAGCTTTCAAAGCTACCTTATGACATAGACATGATCATTTTATTTGTGAAAGAACTGAGTTTAAGTACCTTGCCCAAGGTCAAACAACTAATAAACAAGAGCTAGAATTTGACTCCAGGTCTGTCTAACCTCCAAATTTAAATTTATATCCACTATATAATATGGCCTCCCAGTCTATTTTCAAGCATGACTTTAAATAGGTGAGCTCTTTGTTTTGCCAAGGTGAAAAGGAGTTTAAAGGTATTTTCCTCTTTCTTTTAATTGATTTGTTCTTTTTGTAAAGTCTTATTTGCTTCAGTGTGCTATTTGTATTATACTGTTTGAAGAATGTTTATGAGAAATATCTAGTATTTATAGCAAGAAATAACCTATAATTACCTATTTTATTTTTAAAAATTACTAAATACCTGTCTAAAGATTGGTCAATCCCAACTGATCAACCATGTAGTGATTTTTCTATCAGCCTAAAGTATTTACTATTCCCTTGGGTCAAATTTCATTCCATTAAAAACAGAGGGGTAGAGCTAATTGGAGAATAAATCTCAGACATACATCATGAAGAATATAGATTTTATTTTATTTTCTACAGATAACTTGTCATGGAGGTACCTTGAACATCAGAAAAATTTTGGAGTTTTACAGACTAAAGTGAAAGTAAAATAGAAAAGTATGAACCTTTCCATTTTTTCTTTCAAATAATTTAAAATCCAAGTCACATACTTTTTAAATTTTTTTAACTGCAGACAAGTCTGCAACTCCAAAGGCCACAAAATGCCGTAGAAATAAAAATGGATGGCTAACCTTTGAGGCAATGCTAACCTGGTCACACTTCTTCTGACCTTCATTGTTCAATCATTTTATAACAGCTTTATTATTCTTTTTTTTAAAGAACTTTAAAAATACTATGCAATAGACTAAAATATTTGTCTTAACCAAACATCAATATTTAATGGGTTATTGCAAAACACATCTATGATCATATTGAGACCAGAGTTTCTCCTCAAGTACCAGGCACTGGACCTGTATGTCCACAGACTGAGGAATAAAAGCACAGATAGCAAAGGCAAGCAAGAACAAAGAAAGTTTATTGAGAGGATAGACAAAGCCTCTGGAAGAACAGAGGGAATCCAGACTGGGTAGCCAAGGGTGGGGCTGTTGTCTTGGAGTTTTTGTCTCTCTTTCTTTGGGCTGGATTTTTTGAGCTAGTGTTAGTACATTGGTCCTCACTTAGCAGGCACCTATATGTTGGGCCCGCCTGCAGCCATAGCCCTGTGGCATCCGGTCCTGTCAGATCTCGGAAGCTAAGCAGGGCCGGGCCTGTTTAGTACCTGGATGGGAGACTTCCTGGGAACACCAGGTGCTGTAGGCTTGGGAGAAGGACCTGGCAACCCCCTCCCAAAAATCAATCTGCCATTGAAAACCCTAGGAACAGCAGAGAAGCACTGACCATAGTGTTTCCCCTGTTGTACAGAGGGTCGCTATGAGTTGGATACCGACTCGACGGCACCTAATAACAACAACAATATGTTGGGCCCAGTAGAGTTAAAAGGCAGTTGCTCCTTCTGTTTCTACCTAGAGATTGATTAGCTAGGTGACTGCTGGCCAGATCATGGGACTTGTTTTTCTTAGAAGAATGGGACTTGATCTGGTGACTGTTGACCAAGTCACTACCTATTTCCTTTGAGGAATGAGACTTAGAACAATGAAACTCATATGATCTGACTAAAACTTAGGTGATCAAATTGGTTGCTTGGTGACTGCCTTGCCTCACTGAGTCCCTATTTCCAGGCGCCATTTCCATAAGCTTACTGCCTAAAATTCACTAACTCCTATCAATATAACATGATTATTTGATCAGTAAAATAAAAATATAAAAAGGATAAGTATCAGAGGAAATAACTGGATATTAAACATTAAGTTCAAAGCAACCCATAATTTGATTTGGATTTTTTACATTCAGAAGGAAAACTTCACTGGAACCCAAGGACATATAGAAAAATATTACCAAGTAAATGATAGAGAAGACTTAGATGGGGGAAGCATCCAAGAGGGTAAGGGGGTGCCTATATGAATAATCTACATCAAAATGCATATATGGAAATGCCACAATGAAAAGCATGTCAGAATGAATCACATTAAGGTGTACATTAAAAATTTCCAATAAAAAAGACAATAAATTCTATGACTGTAAAAAAAAAAAAAAGGAAAACTTCACTAATACCCAAGTATTTTCTGTGTCAAAGGAAAGCTTTAGATTAGTGTTGCCATTAATCTTTAAGGCATGATTTATTCCAAACTATAGTTTCTCTTCAATTTGTTTGTAATTAGTTTTCTTCTTTTTAATCTTTGGAAATTGACTTTCATTTTCTTCTCACATTTACTTTCTGTAATGAATGCCCATTGACTGCAAAATTATCTCTAGGAGTGGCAAATAAAGGTGAGGATCCAGAAATCAATAGCTATAGAGATATTATTGATGTTTGCTTTCTGTTTGAATCCAGGTCATACAAATTAGAACCCAGGATAGATGACAGAAAAACCAACACCTAGGCATTAACACACACACAGATACACACACACACACACACACACACACACACACACACACACACACTTTTTAACAACAAGAATTTCAAACCCTAAACCATGGCAATATTTGCTGAAAACTCCAAAATAATATCACTTTGAAAGGAACAGTTTTCACCTCACTCAAACATAATAAAGGGATTAGGAAAAAGAAAAAGAGACTTGGAAAGAAACATAAAGTTGGTCAAAAACAGAATTAAAAATATTTTGATGGTGATGTTATTTTAGATGCTGTCAGGTTGGGTCCGACTCATAGCGACCCTATGTACAAGAGAATGAAACACTACCTGACACTGTGCCATGCCCACAACCATGTCAGTGCTTCTCTGCTATTCATAGGGTTTTCAATGACTGATTACTTTGGGATTGTTTCAGAAGTGGTCCTTCTCCCATTTTGTGGTGCTAGGCATTGAACCCCAGACCTCACAGCATGCAAGCACTCTACCAATTGAGCTAAAGCCATATCTTCTTTATTCTACAATAAGAACCTTTACATGCAACAATATTGATATATTTACTCATTTGCTCAATTCTGCAACATACCACAAAGAATCTATTAAACAAAATTCAAGGTTTCTTTATGGTCCCATGCCAAGAATTTTGTTGTATGGATAATATATTTTGAGCAATATTAGCTATTTGGGCTGAAATGTTGCCAAATAGGCAAATTTCAGCAGAAATACATTTGAAGAGAACACAGTTCGTTGCAGTTCCTGAATCATTCTCTTATTCAAAGACCAAAAACCAAGGAAATATGGAATATAACTGTACTTTCCCTCTTGGTGGTTTTGGCTTGCTTTTTATCTTTCTGTTCATATCAAGTTAGTGATAGAAGTTCAAATAACTGAAAAAATATGATATGATTATTTATTCCTGTGTCTTTTTACATATAATGATCTGTGAGATGATAACAGGAATATTACTTCACAGCCAAATACATTTAGCAAACATTAAATATCTTTGTAGTCATGTGGAAACTCTTGGGGTTCTTAATATGTTAACATAATAATAAACCTATAATTATCACCTGATTAGCATATGTTAACATGCTGATAAGGTGGGAGCAGGAGTGGAAAGGAGTGGAACTGTGTGCAAAGTCTCCTAGACTTATTTGATCATACAGCACTTTATTCATACAGTCTCATTCAAAACATAAAGCAATTATTAAAGTGTGTGCTTTCTTGGTTATATAGTCACTTAATAGCTCTTCTGGATGGAAACTACAGGAAGGCAATGACTATGATATTTTTCTTCATCATTTTGTTTCTAGTGCACAGCATAATATAGGGCACATAAATGTGGTGGCCTAATTATGGTTGGCCTGCAGCGGTAGCCCTGTGGCATCCGATCCCGTCAGATCTCGGAAGCTAAGCAGGGTCGGGCCTGGTTAGTACCTGGATGGGAGACCGCCTGTGAACACCAGAAGTTGTAGGCTTGGGAGAAGGACCTGGCAACCCCCTCCCAAAAATCAATCTGCCATTGAAAACCCTATGCACAGCAGAGAAGCACTGACAATAGTGTTTCCCCTGTTGTACAGAGGGTCACTATGAGTCGGATACCGACTCGACGGCACCTAACAACAACAACAACAACAACAATTATGGTTGGGGGTGAATAAAGATGAAGTCTCAATAATATAAGTATCTCCATTTATAAAGTGTGTGCATGTATGAGTCGGTTTTTTTATAGGTTGAATTTATATTTGATAATGTTTGCTACATTTGATGTATCATTCTGGAAACCTATAGCAAACCTATAAAGTTGTGTCATCACTACAATCAAGATGTAGAATATCTCCACAGCTCTGAAAAGTTCCTCACTGCTCCTTTACAGTCAGTCCTTGCTTCTTCTCTCCATTTTCCCCTGCAGACAATTAACCAATAGTTGATTTCTGTCCCTATCATCTTGCCCTTTCCAGAATGACAGATAGATGGAATCATGAAGTATGTAGCCTCTTGAATCTGACTTCTTGCTTCTAGCATAATGCATTTGAGATATATGTTGCATACATATCAGGAGTTTATTTGATGTTATTGCTGAGTAGTATAATATTGCATGAATGTACCACAATTTGTCTCTTCACTTAATGATATTTGAATTGTTTTTAGTCTTTGGCAGTGATAAATATAAACATTTGCATATAGGTTTTGTGTAAACTTATGTCTTCATCTCTTTTATATAAATACCTTGGCATGGAATGGCCAGATCATATGATGAGAGTATGCTTAACTTTTTAATAAACTACCAAACCATTTTATGATGCAGCTGTGCCATTTTTTATTTCTACCAGCAATGCATAAAATTTCTAGTTGCTCTATATCCTTGCCAGAATTTGAAATTGTCAGATTTTTTTTATTTGAGGCATTTTATTAGGTATGTAGTGGTATCTCAATATACTATGAGTTTCCATTCATCTAATAACTAATGACTGTGAATAACTTACATGTACTTATTTTCTATCTGTATCTCTTTTTGGCAAAGTGTCTTTTGGGCCCATTTTTTAAAATCAGGATGATTGTTTTCTTATTATTAATATTAGAGAGTTTATATTCTGGTGAGTAGCCTTTTATCATTTTTGTGTTTTATAAATATTTGCTGCCAGCCTATAGTTTGTTTTTCATTCTTCTAACAATGTGCATTATGTTTTTGACCTCAAATGATTGTTCTAACATGGTATCCTATTGTGAATTGGAGACAGTAAACTAAACCTCATTTTGGAGGTGGCCATTCATATGTCAATACATATGTTGATTCCACTTTAACTCCATTTAAGTCTGTGAGAGTAAAGTTTTGGGAGGTAGAATTGAGATGGTTGTTCCTATAAACATTCCCTTTATTTTGGAACTTTACTTGTAATACCATTTAATTTAAAACATTTTATTTCTCACTCTTACCTCAAATATAGGTGGCTAGATGGCCAACCTTTCAAAATATAAGCTTTCAAGATAGTGGTACCTGGTCTCCGGGTTTCATCTTGATTCACAGCCACTAGCAAGTTTTATCTAGAATTTGTTAGGTTTATAGTAAAAATAAAAAACAAACTGGTGAGTGGATTTAAAATCCTCATTTTTAGATACAATGAATGATTATATATAGTTGTAAGAACTCAGTCAACTCCTCTTGTATTCCCTAATATCACTAACTAGGTAAACATAAAAAAAAAGAACAGAGAGACACACAGGGATAAATTATTTAAATTTTATGAGACTTTGCTGGCACATTACCGTGCTTCCATCCTCTTTATGTTAACTCTGGACAATAAGGGTCTCTATTTTACTTACTATAAATACATTCAAGGGAGTGAGATAGTAATATGTCATATTAGGGATTTTATACTTTTAAAATCTCTTCATGTGTGAAATTTTATTTGTTCTTAGAAAATGATTTACAAAGTGTTCAGTGATATAGAAGAAAATGCACATGGTAAGGAGACAAAAAGCCAGCAATTTAAGCTACAGTCACTAGTAATAAATACTAGTATTTGGAACCTACCATGGGTTAGACATTAGAGAAGTGAATGTAACCTCTCAGAGTTGTATTTTATATCCAACAGATAAGAGATGGGAGCAGAAACAGGCAATAATTCTTTAAAGAGGCAAATGTCTTCCCAGACTTGACTTTCTGGTATTGAATGTAAGCATATCTGATTGACAGAAGAGAGAATCGGTCATTTACTAAAGTCTAAGAGATAGGAGAGTTTGGGCAATGGAGCTTCAGTGTAAAGGTCCCATTAATTGTCAAGACCAGCACTGTTCTGAAGATGGAAGAACTTCACATACTTGGTCTGAAATTATTAAACTTTAACATCATCTAAATAACTGTCCTTGTTTTAATTTCAAAGTCTGCCTACAGGCAGATAATTTACTCATCAATAGAGGAGAGTGCCAGTGCACACAACTGCTCTTCTTTCCCATCCTGAATTAATAAATTTATATTCTCCTTTGTTTCATGCATGAATCATGTTAATATGAGCTCATCCCAAAAGATAGCCCCTCCTGGGAATCATTCCCTTCCATCATCGTTATTTTTTTTTGTTCTAACTATATATACTCTGTATCACTTTCTTAATGCTTTCCTTTAGACTGATTTTAACTCACTTTTGTTTTTAACTGTACCTCAAACTAAAGAATAATATCCAAGAATATTGTTCTAGCTATATTATTTCACTAAGATGCAGAAAAATAAATAACTAGGAAAACAAATGGGCATAGACCTAAAATTGCCTTGCATACCACACTCAGTAAATGCTGCTCTTTACCTTTGTGGATTTGTAAATGTAATCCCATCCATGAGAAGTCAGTTGACCTTCCCAGGTGATACTTCTTCATTAAGTACTTTTCACATTTAGAAATAATGAACTAAATCATTACATAACTAGGCATGTCACACAACTGGTCTCTCTGGGACTCTTTTTCCTCATATTTAGAATTAAATACTTTCTAACTCTTTTTTTTCTTTCTTTTTTTTTAATTGGACATTTTTAATGTACACCTTAATGTGATTCATTCTGACATGCTTTTCATTGTGACATTTACATATATGCATTTTGATGTACATTATTCATATAGGTGCCCCCTTACCCTCTTGTATGCTTCCCCCCCACACCTTCCCCATCTAAATCTTCTCTATCATTTACTTGGTAATATTTTTCTATATATACTTGAGTTCCAGTTCTGTTTAAGATAGAAATTTTTCCTGTAGCGAACTTTGTTGTTATCTTGTCAGAATAATTGCATGCATTTTCTATACCATTTATATTGACACCATTCTGAGCTTTTTTTTTTTTCCGTTTTATTTTGATCCGAACTTTGAATAGGATGTTTCCTCCTTATAATTTCGATTCAACTCCCACATATGAGTGAGAACATGTGGTGTTTCTCTTTCATAATACTAGACATGACAGAGGTAAGAAATAAAGAACAGGGAAAAAATAGACAAGTGGCCTTAGAAAGTTGAGTTAACCTCTCTAATCTCCATTTCTTATTAGTGAAATAGATGTATTAACATTATTAACATCTCTGAGTTATTGTTAAGAATTAAATAAATTTGATAAAGTATGGTTTCCAGAATTCATGAAATGTAGGCATATTGTTACTTATTCAAAACATAAGGAAGTAGAGGATTAAAGAAAAAAAAAAAAAAACACCCTGAGGAAACAAGCAAACAAGCTTGATTTCTTCATAAAGTCGGGTATTATTTTTTCTTAAAAAGTATGGAGGGAAGCATTATTCTAGATTATGAGAGATTTAAAAGGCTTGACATGTAAATCAATATGTGATCCTTAATTAAATATAGTCTGCAGCCATAGCACCTGGGCATTCCATCCTGCTGATCTCGGAAGCTAAGTAGGGTCTGCCAGGTTAGTCCTTGGATAGGAGACAGCCTCGGAACACCAAGTGCTGCATTCTAGGGAGAAGGTCCTGGCAACCCACTCCTGAAACAACCCACCATTGAAAACCCTATCAAGGGCTGCGGGTGTAGCTCAGTGGTCCAGCACTTGCAGAGCATCCAAGCACGAGGCCCTGGGTTCAACCCCCAGTACCGCTAAAAAAAAAAGAAAAGAAAAGAAAACCCTATCAATGGCAGGGAAGCACTGACAATAGTTTCGGGGAGGGCACAGTGTCAGGGAGTGTTTCATTGTGCTGTACATAGGGTCGCTATGAGTTGGATCTGACTTGACAGCATCAAACAGCAACAACAATTAAGTACAAGTTTCAAAAAATCAATTGGGAAACATTTAGAGACATTTTACTAGTCAGTGGATATCAGATTATATTTGACAATGATTGTTAATTTTATTTGCTATGGAAATGATTAAACAATATAATGTTCTTGTTTTTGAACAATAGGTACTAAAATACATCAGAATGTAATGCTATGATATCTGCAGTTTAGTTTAAGTGATTCAGCAAGAAAATATGAACAGATAATTAAAGAATTTTCTGTTAGGTGCCATTATCCATTGGGGTCCAACTCATAGTGACCCTGTGTACAACAGAGTAGAACACCACCCAGTTCTTAATGTACCACATTTTATATATTTCTGTAAATTTAAAAATTCTCATAATAAAATGTTTAAAAATTGATCTAAATGCATTGATAGGGAAAGAGTTCCAGGAAAAACTATAATGAAAATGAAATACAAAACCAGTGAATATACAGAACTAATCTACTTGTGCACATTTTCCTTCCTTCCTTCCTTCATTTATTTATTTATTTATTTATTTATTTATTTATTTATTCTGGAATAATAAACAGGAAATTATCCATCCTAGTTTATTTTTTTCTAGAATAGCAACAGGATTAGGGTAAAGAAAAGGAGATTTTCCTTTTCATACTATTTTTTCAATATTGTTTAAATTTTTTCCACATTCCTATGTTCCTATATTGAGGGTTTTTCCATATATTGTCTTAATTTTGTTTTTGGATGCTTAACGTCACAGCCAAAAATATTTAAAGTAATTCACCTAAATTATTAGTATTTCTCAGAGCTAGAATCTTCCCTTGAGTGTGACAGGGCACATATTCTGAAACAAATGCTTCCATGCAGAGTATCAGCTAGAGACACTGATTTGATGAAAAAGAAATTGAAGGTTAACCAGAGCAAAAAGAATTAGAGAAAAGAAGTGCTATATACTTGCCATTTATCTGAATAGAAAAAAGTATCCAGAGTCTTGCTCCTTAGTGTCTACAAGTTGCATTTTTTAAAATAAAGGTTGTTTAAATTGTGTTTTTCTTTGTTATAATGTAATTTTTAAAATTTCTGTTGAGATATATTTTTCTTGGTTGCCAGAGTTGCACAGCTTTTTTAATAGGATACCTCCAAGTATTCTGAAGTCCTTTTTTCCCTCTCTCTCAACTACCTCTCTTTTTCTGAAGAGATTAAAAAAGAAATTGAACTGAACTAGGAAGTAATGGGCAAACTAAAAAGGAACTTTGTCAGCAGCTGAAGAGATTAAGAGTCTGAAGGCAATATTAACTTTCCATCACTCATCCTTCTCCCTCCTCTGAGTTGGCAGGTTGGAGGCCAGCAATAGCAGGGAACAGTGAGACACTGAGGCTTGGTTCAGCCCCACCTGAAACCTAGAGAGGACCATCTCTTCACCCAGCTGAAGATGTACTCTGTGACAAGTGGTTATTCCACAGTGTTCCATGATGACTGTTGACAGCTGCTCTGATAATTTACTGCTCAGGCTATTACAGTTTGTTAGATATTTTTTTCTGACTTCCTTTCTGCAGGAATGTCCATGGGGAACATACCCAGACACCCACTCATGTGCTGGATCAAGATGGATTTCTGTTACTTCCACTTCTAGTTTGTGGCACACATGGTGCTTAAGTGCAATAGGAGGACCTGAAATCACTCTGTTATTCCTGGTTGTTGTTGGGTGCCTTTGAGTTGGAACTGACTCATAGCAATCCTATGTACAAGAGGATAAAACACTCCCTGACACTGTGCCATGCACATGATCTTTTAATGTTTGAACCCATTGTTGCAGTCACTGTGCTTGTTCTCATTTTGAGTTATGCCACATTAGTAAAAAGAGATCCCATGGACTTTACTCCATTCCTGTCATTAAGGTCAGTGTTGCTTTGAGGATGCAACTCTTGCCCAGTCCTTTCTTGAATGCCTTCCATCCTGGATGGCTCATTTTCCAGCACTATATCTGACAGGGTTTCTCTCGTATTCATAGGGTTTTCAATGGATAATTGTTTGGGGAATGGGCTGCTGGGTCCTTCTCCCTAATCTGTCTTAGTCTGGAAGCTCAACTGAAACCTGTCCACCATGGGTGGCCCTGCTGGTATCTGAGATACCAGTGGCATAGCTTTCAGCATCACAGCAACACACAAGCTCCCACAACATGACAAGCTGACAGACGTGGGGGCTGTTACTCTTTTAAGATACTAAAACATTATGGGGATTTGTCTATCACCAATGTCTTGGATGCTCCAGCACCCCCACCACACCACCACATTGATGCCCAGAGCAGCAGGATGTGTCCTTTGATCCATTATGCCTGTGCCTGCTTATATACTGTACATATATACTCTATACCTCTCCTCTGTGAAATCCATGCTTACAGTCACTGGACCAATAATGTTGTTGTTGTTGTTGTTAGGTGCCATCGAGTCAGTATCCGACTCATAGCAACCCTTACAGGGTTTTCAATGGCTGAGTGCTTTGGGATTGCCTTGGGAGTGGATTGCCAGGCCCTTCTCCCATTTTTGCAGTGCTGGGTATTGAACTCGGGGCCTCAGAGACTGTAGCGCAGCGCTCTACCCACTGAGCTAAATCCCAGTGGACCAATAATAGATTATATTATATCAAAGTCAATAATAGTGGCAATGGTGAGCACGGAAGGAAGTCAGAATCAAGCAAGTTGCTTCCTTTATGGACCTACAACAAGTATTTACCATGCATTGTTGTTGTTGTTAGGTGCCATCGAGTCGGTATCCAACTCATAGCGACCCTCTGTACAACAGGGGAAACACTATTGTCAGTGCTTCTCTGCTGTTCCTAGGGTTTTCAATGGCAGATTGATTTTTGGCAGGGGGTTTCCAGGTCCTTCTCCCAAGCCTACAGCACCTGGTGTTCCCAGGCAGTCTCCCATCCAGGTAGTAACCAGGCCCGACCCTGCTTAGCTTCCGAGATCTGACGGGACCAGATGCCACAGGGCTACAGCTGCAGGCTTTACCATGCATAGAACACTATATAATACTTCTTTGAATTGAGTAAAAGAGCAGTAAGTAGCATATCTATAAATTCCATAACTAGTAGTGTTGGTGAAGTAAGTATATGACTAGAGTAATCCATTGGATCTTATCTAATCACTTTCAAAACTAAACTTGGAAAGCCATAATTTCATAAATATTTCAGCAAAATATAAGTCCATGGATTTTGTGCTATTATATGATAATTTTATATGTCTATTACTAAAATGAAAATAGCATTGGAATAAGTCGTATTTTATCAATGAAAACACAGTTTAATGAAATAACATTTGCAGAATTTAAAGTAAAACTGTATTACTTTGTTTAAAACAAGCTGTCATACCTTTTGGTTTTCCATAGTCAGCAAGCTGTCCTATTTCATGTTTCACTCTACCATGCAATGAGATTTGTGTTTGAAACTTTGTAAGTCAGAAAAAAGGAAAGAAAAGAGGGGACAAATACTTGAGGCTCTCAAAGATATGACAAGGCTGTTTAGGCTCAGTATAGAAGAACTTAGCCATCATCCAAATAATAATGATGTAAGACTCTAAACATTTGCTTTTTTTGTTCAATAATTTTGAAATTAACACTGGGTCTACTAAGTTATATGATTTTATTGTAAATTTTTGTTCTCTATTAAGAAACAGGATGGCATAATATCCAAAGCTAGTAAGAAAGAAACTGTTTTAATTAGAATGTTATTTGTAGTTCTCAAGTCTTTCTTAAATGATATGCTTTTAACTTAAAAAAACCTATTAATACAGTAAAACAAAACAAAATAAAACCCACATCAATCTAGGATTCCAGTTGCAACCCTGCCATTGATTAGCTGTTTAAACTTGGCAGGTTACTTTTCTGGCCCTTAATTTCCTGATCTAGTAATTCCATTCTAATATTTTTATGGTTATATACATTTTTAATTCCCTAGACCTGCTTGTGGTAAGAGCAAGGGACTAAGTTAATATTTTCAGAAGCTTAAACTTC
>VMDO01027176.1:0-25649 GCA_007922755.1 Pedetes capensis
AAAAAAAAAGAAAGAAAAGAAAGAAAGGGAAAAAAAAGAGGGAAATCTCACATATGCTCTCTCCCAAACACTAATAAAAGCACTTGTAGTCGGGTGCGGTGGTGCACACCTGCAATCCCAGTGGCTTGGGGGTTGGAGGTAGGAGGGACACAAGCCCGATTTCTGTGCAACCCAATTAGACCCTGTCTCAAAAAGAAAAAAAAAATGGGGTCCTGGGGTGCAGTGCGGCAGTCCAGCACCTACCAGACAAGCAGGCACAGAGCCCTGAATTCAAACCCCCATAGAAGGAAAGAAAAGAAGAAAAAAAATTATAGTAATAATAAAATTAAGATAAAAATTTTAAAAAAGTAAAATACAAAGAAAAGAGAAAAAATAGAATAATATATAAAATTCCAGACCTCACACATAGACTCTCCCCCATTAACAACTCTTGCAGTCAGGTGCAGTGAAGGACGCCTGGAATCCCTGTGACTTGCGAGATGGGGGCAGGAGGGTCTCAAGCCCAAAATCTGTGCAGCCCAACAAGATCCTATCTCAAAAAGCAAAAAATGTATGGGCTGGGGCCACAGAGTGTCAGTCCAGCTTCCACAAAGGAAGCAGGCTCAAGATTCTGTTAACAGTAAAAACATATTCTTTTGAGGATGAAGTCTGAACTAATTATTACACCCAGTTCGACCAAGTGGATTCGATAATGCAGGGTGCAATGTTCCCAATAGAGCTCAGGGTGGCAGTATTTCCACACAATCCACAGTAACCATCGGTCTTATTGGGTCCATACAGCCAAGCTCTTCATAACAATCTGGATTTAATTGGGGCCCCGAGTGCCCAAAGAGACTGTTCCATGAAACACTCCGTGACTACTGTACTGTTTGAGAGGCAGTGGAACCTGTGGGGTCTTCCCTGAAGTTCTCCCTGTCCCACGTAGATCAGGTGCCAATTCCCCAAATCAGAGATTTCGTCCCCACAGGCTTGTCGTGTGCTGCGGTCGCGCTCGGAACTTCTCCGCCAGCGGCGAGCTGCGCCGCCAGTTTCCGCCGAAAAGGAGCTCCCCGACTGCGCGTGACTTAGCTGCCTCCACAAGCCCCAGACCTCTCCGCAGCACATTGGAGTGATTTGGGCTCACCTCTGATGTGTCTGGGATCCGGGTATATGTGTGCCCAAATTTCTGTGGAGTTCGTGACCCTAGGCCTGACCCGCCGCAACAGAAGGGAGGGAGCCACGTCTCAGCTTCCCCTGTTTGCTCCGCGGCCGCTATGGAGGGTGTTTGTGTGCCTCCTCATGGTGACTCACCTAGGAACTGCAGTCTGTGTCCCGCAGGCGTGGTGAGAGTGTGCTGCCAAGGTTGCACTCCGTGTTGGGTCCGGGCCCATGGGTGTGTGTGCGCAAAATCCCCTCCAAGTCTCTGGGATTCTATCCGCTCCCTGTGTGATGGCGAAATGGTGGCGGTCCCAATGCTGGCCACTGTGTAGCTCCTCTGAAGCCTAATCCTTGATTTCAGTGTACGCCTAGTTTCATTCTCTATCTCTCAAACTAAATTATCTCTGTTTCTATTTATTCAGTTTGATTTTTAAACCCCTAATTGAGGCTTCTTATTGCTCCGGAACTGAAGGTGTGTGTTGTCTGTCCACCATCTCGACTCCGCCTCCCTATACAATAGTTTTTATGTGTGTTTTCATTCATGGCACTAATGTTTTTGAGGCCAGGAAAAAGAGTACATGGGGCACTCATCCCATATATGTAAGTACTTAAAAGTTATAAATCATACTAGCAAACTGTTAAATTTTGTTCAATTATTTTTTACCATGAAAAAAATAATACTTTCATAATGACCTAGAAGGCCATATCCTAAATTCTAAGAGTCTTTGGCATCCCACTTGGGACTAGGGCAGCATTAGGAGACAGCCACTAGGTACCCAGTGGCTCTTCCAACCGAGGTAGTATCCTGCATTTTTTAGGCAGACATAGACTCCTCAGCTTTCAGTTCTCATTATTGCAAAATGGCCATCCATGGCCCCACTGAGACTCAGGCACATAGACCCATATCTTGGTCTCCTGCCCTTAAAAGGCTGGGTCCTGCAGAACCAGTGTGCAGGCCTTGGAAGTAGGTTGGGGCTTTGTAGGCAGCAAACACTGGAATGACTCCACAAGGGAGGGAACAGAAACTCTTGGTGCAAAAAGCTTGAGCCTGGCTCCTTCCCCATGGAGAGGGTAGTAGTCCGGGCTGACCAGTGACCCAAAATCCAAAGTTCAAGTCAGACACTCGTTTTGTCAAGGCCTTAAAGAATGTGTTAAAGTTTACCTGCCTGCAACCATACAACCGTGGCGTTTGATCCCATCAGATCTCAGAAGCAAAGCAGTGTCAGGCCTGCTTAGTACTTGGATGGCAGACTGCCTGGGAACACCAGCTGCTATAGGCTTGGGAGAAGAACCCAGCAACCCACTCACAAAAGAACAATTGGCCATTGAAAACCCTATGAATGGCAGAGAAGCACTGGCAATAGTGTTTCTTCTGTTGTACATAAGATTGCTATGAATGGGACACCAACTTGACAACACCTAACAACAACAAAGTTTGCCTATTTTGTGGCCCTCTTTAGCATTTTTAAAAGTTTTGTTCTTCAACAAATCCTCTCCCTTTCTGATCACTTCCTGTCAGAAGAATGAGTGCTCTTGGTTGCGTGTGTTTTCATTTTTAACATGCAGAAAATACAAAATATATTTGGCAGCAGGCAGAACTCACCCTTCTGTTCCTGCGATATTCCTGGCATCACTTGGGGGGAAGTTGTGTGCCAGATCTGTAGGTTGGTCAATGTGCCTCACACTCCAAGCGGGTCAGTGTCCATCTTCCCAGAACTTTCCAAGCCTCCAACACAGTCCAAGGTACAGGCAGAGATGGAAACTCCAGAAAGCCCTCAGACCCCAGGGGGACGATTTACCTAAAGACACCTCTATAAGAGACTAAAAGTTCTGGTGGGACTGATATGTGGTCTTGAGCAATGTACCCCTTAATTTGTTCCTTTAGTCTTCCACCAGAACATTTAATGATTACCCGATGTGAGTCTCCTTCTTGGCTAGGCACTGTGGATATAAAATAAGATAAAATCAGATTGGTTGCCTTTTCTTTTTACCTACCTAGATTGCACTGTGATTCTGATCTCTACAGTTTTATAAATTTAAACTAAAAGTAAGGTATATTTATTGGTAATCTCAGTTAATGATTTAAGGGCTTTTCTGATTTTAATTTTTAATTTTAAATTCTTTTTAATTACAAAGATGATATATATTTAATATAAAATATTTAGCAATTACAAAACTGCAAAAATTAATTTAATACTCAAAAAGAATGGTACATATTTCTTTCTCTTTTTTTTATTCCTATGCTATATAGTTTAGCTTCTCTCTCATTTGATGTACTTATTTTCCCTGAGAATCCTACTCTTGTTATAACAATGAGGGCCTCCAGATTTTAATCAGTAAATAGAAGAATCTCTTCTTCTACTCACTATTCCCCACCACCAGATAAAATTTCTCATACTCTCTTTCTTCCATCACTAATCTAATAATATTCTCAGGAGTTAGACTTTATTGGTAGCTGTTGTTGTTACAAGGCAATTTTTTAGGAGAAATGAAAAGAGGCAGCTGAAATACAGTGGGTCAGGACAGGGGTAGGGGGAGAGGGAGAGAGAATGAATGAATGAATATGCAGGTTACCTGAGAGCTCCAGGAAGACAGGACAGTCAGCCTAAAGTCACACATGCCAGGGCTAAGTATTCATCCATGATTTAATTCAAGGTAGTCAGTAATAGAAACCACAAATGAAGTTAGAGATGTCCAGGTGAGAAACTTGACTCTACTTTCAGGAAATAGTAAAGAAAAAGACATGGAGGATTTTGATAAAAACTGTTACTTAGTATAGGGCTGGGTTTAGCTGAGTTGGTAGTGCACCTGCTCCACACTCTCTGAGGACCCAGGTTCTATCTCTAGCACCACAAAAATGGGAGAAGGATGTGACAAGTCCACTTCTGAAACAATACTGAAACAATCAGCCATTGGAAACTTTATGAGGATCACTATGAGTTGGACCCGACTTGACAACACCTAACAATATAACTTAGGCCATGAAAACAAGCTACTAAATGTTCCATGTCTCAGATATCATCTGAAATCATCTCATAAGTCTTCAAAAAATTGTAAGCTGGTGTTACTCATCCTGTCCTAAGATAAAATTGTTTACAAATTACTATGATTGACTTTGTGAAATTACTGCACAATTATACTATTTCAGAATTTCCTTTGTGTTACCAGTGCCCAAATGAACCTATTAGACCTCTGGACACAATTTAATTTTATGGTTTGTGCCAGCTCAGCTTTCTGTCATTGTGACAAATTACCTGAGATAATCAACTTAAAAAGAGGAAAGGTTTATTTTGGCTCACAGTTTTGAAAGTTCCAGTCCATGATCAGTTGGCTACTTGCTTTGAGCCTATGGTGAGGCAGCACATCATGGCAAGAGCATGTGGCAGAGCAAAACTGCTCATCTCAAGAGCAGGGAGCAAAAGTGAGCAAGAGGAAGGGTCCCACTACCCCTTCAAGGAGGGCACATCTCCAGTGACCTAAGGATCTCTTAGTAGGCCTGTTCCTTAAAAGTCCTACCAGGTTCCAGTAGTGCCATCTGTGGAACAATCTTTAGCCTCTGGGGGACATTTCACATCCAAACTATAACACAGTTGAAAGGAACTTTTTTTAAAAAGTATGTTTCTTTCTACAATTGAAGTCACAGCATTTCTCATTCACCTGGCCAAAAAAGTCATTAAACATAGTCTACTATATTGCAGGGCTAGGATTTAGCTCAGTTGGTAGACTGCTGCATGCAGTCTCTGAGGTCCCCAGTTCAATTCCCAGCACCACAAAAATGGGAGAAGGACGTGGCAATCCACTCCCAAGGCAATCCCGAAACAGTCAGCCATTGAAAACCCTATGAGGGTCACTATGAGTTGGACTCCACTCGATGGCACCTAACAACAACAACAACAACTATATTGCAACTTGTGTATTCTAACTGATGATGTCCTTTTGCGTTTTTTGTTTTGTTTTATTGTTTAGCATATTTTATGAAAACATTTTAGGATATAAAAGAGGCAACATCAATTGCCTTCTAACCTTTCTTTTTTATTTTTAAATTGTTGTTATTATTTTTAGTTTGGAAAAAGAGGAATAGTTCAAATGGAGACCAAGCAAAATGAGTCAAACAGCAATGGTCTGGGGTCTCCAGCAGCACCCAACACCAATTGGCTGACATTGCTTCTTGGTCTTTCTTAGATATAAACTTAAGAAGGTCTTAGGTCAGACAGATATTAATGTCAGCTCACCATTCAGAAAAAGTGCTGAGTTACATTCCCTTTTAAGGGCAAGTGTGCAGAAATAAGTTAGCCTACCTCTCTAATCCACCTGGAAGTTATGCTCTTATTTTAAATTAATCGGTTCTCCAAATTCCATACACTATATATTTTGATGTAGTAAGTTTGGCCATCTACTAGCAGAAACAAGCTTGAATGCCTCTATTTTCATACTCTCTGCTAAGATGACCAAGACTACCAAATGTCAAATATCAGCTTGATCCTTGGTTAAATTTTTTTTTTCTGCCTCAACTTTCTGTCAGGTTTTGGGTCTAGCTCAGTTGGTAGAGTACTGCTCTGCACTCTCTGAGGACCTGGGTTTGATCCCCAGTACCAGAAAAACAGGAGAAGGATGTGGCAATTCACTCCCATCAGCCATTGAAAATCCGATGAGTGTTGCTATGAGTGGGATCTGACTTGACAGCAACTGACAACAACAATAACAACAACTTTCTGTACCCTGCCCCCAGCAAGAATCAAACCATTCAGACCTTAAGAGTAGATTTATACTGGCAAGTAAGGCAGGTGAGGCCTAGGCTGGCCTGGTGCTGTGAACAAGCTACCCCTCTTATCAACCTATCATAACCCTACTCAGGCAGATCCACTCTGGAGGGACTTTCCTGAACATTCTGTAGACCTGCCTCTGTGAGACCTCCCCTGCAAACTTCATCATTACCATAAAACTATCAAAAATTTTATTTTTGTATTATTTTTAGTGTTTTTTTTCAAATACATTTCTCTTGAGAGTGGGACCTAGAATTTAAATTTTGATTTAGCATCTGAAAAAAGCTTATCACATTTCTAAATAATATATTTTTTTAAATAATTCTAACCCAAAGAAAAGAGAGGAGCAAGGTGAGGAAAGAGAGCTCTTCAAGTATCATCAATATGAATTTGAATGATGTCAGAAATGTTGGCAGAAGAATGGTTCTCTCACGCTAAATGTCAAGGTGATACATCATAGTATTAAAGAATAAAAAGGCAGAGACCTAATTTGTGCAGTGGTATAAATGAGTGAACTTTGGCACCATTTACTCTCCATTTATTATGTAAAGTCCGGAAAATCCTGCCTTGAGTTTATGAGTACTGGTCTTGCCAGAGCTCTGGAAGTTCCATACTGTTTTTATCCATAGTGGTGATCTGGTGCAGCAAAATTATGCAGCGAATCCAGTTGTATTTTTCCTCTTGAAAGTTGAGGTTGAAAGAACAGCAAAGAGAAAGTGAGACTTCAAGTAGCACAAGTTTCTGTGCATCTTTAAATACTTAGTGGGGTTATTTTAAATTTTACTCTGAAACTTGAGTGTTCCTATCACTCAGGAACGTGCACCTGGATGCCAATTGACGTTGGATTTGGATCTTAAAACACAGAAACCTGGGGGTCTGGGAGATGGAGGACCAAGGTGTAGGATATGCCAGGCTGTCCTGCCAAGACCCTTTCCAGAATAGGAGCCCTCATTCCTCTGCAACTGGTTGTGTGGACAGACACAGCTCTCATCTGGGTGAGAGCTGCTTCCTGGTCTGGAGGACAGTCCCAGCTCCCAGACTCTGCAGAGGGTCAGCTGGAAACTTGGATGCAATCAGACCCCAGCTCAGTAATGCTGCCTACATTTCTCCAAAGGAGTTGATCACAAGGGCATCCCAATAAACCTCCTGCACCCTAGAAAATTGGCCACTGACAAGAGGTGGGGGCTCTGTGTTTGGGAGGCAATGGCTGTGCCTTTGTGCTTCTTTCTGGAAAATGACCCTGTCTCAGTCTGTGTAGGCTACTGTTGTAGAATACCATAGATGAGGCCGCTTAAACAACAGACACTTACTTCTCACTGATCTGGAGTCTGGAACCCAGATCATGGTACAAGGGTGGTCAGGACCCAGGGAGGGCCTCTTCCTGGTTCACAGAAGGCCACATCCTTGTTGAGTGTCCACATGGCCTTTCCTTGGAGCATGCTTGTGGAGGGAGAGTAAATGAGCTCTAAGGTGTCTCTTGTCACAGGGGTTTTATTTCCTCATGTGGATCTCACACTCATGGTGTCATCTAACACCCATTGTCTACCAAATACCCTATCTCCATATGCCATCACATTTGGGGCAGTGCTCCAACTTAGGAAGTTAGGGACACAATCATTCAGCCTGTCACAGAGCCTGACTTCTATCCCTTCAGATGGAGTTAATCTCTCTTCACTGAGATGTAGGTTAAGAAGCATAGTAGGCAGTGATTAAAAGCTACAGACACTGTGTGTGTGTGTGTGTGTGTGTGTGTGCAAGAGAGACAGAGACAGAGAGACAGAGAGAGAGAGAGAGAGAGAGAGAGAGAGAGAGAGAGAGAGAAATATCCTGAGTCCATCACATTTGAGTTTTGTAACCTCAGGCAGGTTGCTTACTCTCTGAGTCCAATTTTTTATCAGTAAAATGAGAAAGGTAATAATAGCACATGCTATGAAAGATTGCTGTGAAAATGTAAAGCATTATACATAGGCCCTGAGCATAGTGAGAAAGAAAAATCAATAAATGTAATTTTTGCTATCATACAGTGTAGGGATACCCCCCAAAAGCAGAAGGAAGGAGACATGATTTGGAGACAAAATTGGTCAAGGCTTACCTAGCCCACCTTGAGTCCTGAGACTTCATGCTGCCCAACACCCTCCAATTAGCTAAACCAAATCACCCTAGATTCACCTAATTTAAATAATTTCTCTTAATTGGCTAACCCAAAATGCCCTGTGATAGGTTAAGTCCTATCTATCCCTCAATATCTCAATTGCATCTATCCCATGATTGGTTAAGCCCTATTCTTACCCGAGCACATGATTGGTTACTACCAAACAAAGCTCTGGCTTCTGATTGGCCCTTAAGAGTATATGAGCAGAGCTCATTCACCCTGCTTGGGTTGCCACCGCAGGCAGAGATCATCAGAGACAATGAGAGCAGGGACTACGGGAGACAACAGAGAACTCTCCAAGTAAGACTACAAGCAAGCAAAAAAGACTTCAAGCAACTTCATCAGACGACCATTGAGGAGAAAAAGAGAGAACACCTTCGCAGAGAACTTCAACACAGAAAACCTCCAAGAAGCCTCCAGACCAGCGCCAGAAGCAGAGCTGTGTAATAAAGCTATAATTGTAACACTTGAGAGCTGTAACAATAAAAGTTAAGAGCTGTTTTAAAGAACACTTCCCGAGATGTTCCTGACTCCATCACTGTTCCTGACTCTGCCGCATTGACCCAAGTCCTAGGGTTCCTAGTGTGTCAAGGTTCCTGCTCCAGATCCAGGCCAGAGAGAAAAGGAGAAGGAGCCCTGACAATACAGTCCTGGGATTGGGCATTTAAAATTCTGGACATGTATTGAAATTTGTCTCCCATGTCTCCTGGATACCAGTGTGAATATACATGCATAGTGTCTTAATCTTACTCTTTCTCCACTGCCAAGTACCAGTCCTGATGCAGAGTGAGCATCCAACAGCTAATCACGGAATGAGCTCCAGAAGGCCTGGGGAAACCCAGCAGGAATGGGAACTGAGTGGATCTTAGGAGTTTGCTGACTGTCTAACTAAATAGGCAGCTGATCGTAATAGGCCATTGCTTAGAAATAATATATATATACACATATATATGTGTGTGTGTGTATATATATACACATATATACATATATATACATACACATATACACACATATATACATATACATATATATACACATATATATTATATATATTATATATATATATATACACACCCACACATACATATACATTTCCATAAACTCACACCTCTTATAACACCTCTTACTCATAGCACAGTCATATCCTAGGTCTATTTTGTTGATAGGCATGCCCTGTAAAATCTGGACACCCTAGCACATAATGTTGTTCCAATATGAGCAAAGCAGTGCAAACTTGCCATGTCTCTAACAACACAGATCAAGAAAGCTAATTGGTGTTAATGATGTGTTTTAGCTAAGTAATCATGAAGTTCCATGAGTGCTTATTATAGCCATCGCAGCTCAAATGGTAGTACAGGATTTCAAAATAAGTTTTGTCATGAGCCCCTTTCCCATGTCCACCTCCGCTCTCCACTGTCTGCTCTATGTTCTGGTCTGAAATGTTCCAAGTTTTAATCTTGGGCATTTCCATGACTCAGGTGTTGACATTGCCCAATGTCTCCATATTACACCTCCCCTAGCCTCTTTACTGAAGGCTGAGCTGTGGATGGATGCCCTAGGCTCTCTTGACCACAATTAGACCATAAAGAATTTTATGTCATACTTTGAATAAATAGACAGCAGAATCAACTTAGGCATTTTAACCTCATATTTGAGGGTTTGTCCTATGTAACAAAGACAAAAATTGTACAAAATTCTTCTGCTCACTGTTAACATTTTAATACATATCCTTCCAGATCAGATCAGAGGATGTTCTTTGATTCACAAGCAGCAGCAACAGTCCTTTCCTACATAAACAGAGCCCAAGATTTCATAGACAGGTGTCAGGAGGAAGGAACTGTGGAACTACCAGGCATCAGGGAAGCAGGCATGAGTGAGGCTTGAATTCCAGCAGCCATGAGTGTGGACCATGCAGGATCCAGCTGCCTTCAGTGTGGCTCATTTCCAGTAAACTCCAGGCTTGGGTTTGGCATGCAGATCCCATTTTGGGGAGAGAGTTTGACCGGCCATCATGGGCCACATGTTCTTCCCTTGATTCATCAGCTCAGGCTGGAGAGGCAGGAAAGAGTCCTAGAGAGAAGTGCAGTGTAAGTTCAGTAGGGCCACTTGCCCATCACTGGGGCCAGTGGACCAAGAGCCTCAGCCATATGCTCTGACAGGAACCCTCCCCTACAGCTATGAAGCAAAGTGAAGGATCAAACAAGAGTCTAGAAACTGCTCCCAGATAAAGGAAGAAAGTCTGGGAACACAAAGAAATATGCACTATACACACTTCATCACATGTGCATATAAATCTAAAGATGTATTTGTATCTTTATAATGAAAGCACCTATGCAGTTAGTTAGCCTGCCTTTTTCCACTGGATATTATAATATGGGCATGTTGTTGTTGTTGTTAGGTTCTGTCAAGTGGGGTCCAACTCATAGTGACCCTATGTACAACAGATCAAAACACTCCCAAGGCTGTGCCATGCCCAGCACTATGTCAGTGCTTCTCTGCTATTCATAGGGTTTTCAGTGGCTGATTATTTGAGGATTTCTTCAGGAGTGGATTGCCACATCCTTCTCCCATTTTAGTGGTGCTGGGGATGGAACCCAGGGCCTCAGAGAGCACAGAGCAGCACTCTACCAATGGAGCTAAACCCCAGCTCCAATGTAGGCATATTTCCACTTATAGTCAAGTAGTTAAATGTGTGAACCCTGGAGCCAGATTTCTGGGATCAAAATTTGGGTTCTGCCACATAACAGCTTGGGCGAGAGACCTAACCTTTCTATGCCTCAGTTTTCTCATCAGCAAAATAAAGATCATAGGTCTCTCATGGAGAGACTATGAAAATCAAATGAATTAGTATGCATAATACACACAGAATACTGTCCAGCCTATAGTAATTGCTAAAAAAATTGACTGTTATTAGTGAACATTCTTATTTATACAAATATCCTTAGATTTATTTCCTGAAATTTTTCTAAAAGCAAATACTTAAAAGTAGAGTTGCTAAGTCAAAGGCTAAATGTATTTTTAGGACTTTCATGACAACACATGTCAGGTAATTGCTCTCCTTTTGCAAAAAACCAAAAAGGTCTAATGGCTTCTGACATCGTTCAAAAATGTAGAATGTTCTCACCTTTACCCACATTTTCCCACATGGCCTACTCACTGACACCTCCAGGGCATTACCTCCTCCCGTTCTTTCCTCCTCTCCTGACCTTCTTTGCACCATGCCCTTTCCTCTCCCTAGGATGTTCTTCCACTTATGCCCACCTATCTGCTCTTCATATCTCTGCTCAAATGCCTCTGCTACAGAATGACCTTCCTTAACTTGTTGTTGTTAGGTGCCATCAAGTCAGGTTTGACTCATAGCAACCCTATGTACAACAGAACCAAACACTCCCCAACACTGTGCCATGCACATAATCTCTTTTAAGTTTAAGCTCATTGTTGCAGTCATGGTGTCAATCCATCTAGTTGAGGGTCTTCCTTTCTCTTGTTGACTTCCCACTTTTTCAAACATGATGTCCTTCCCCAGGGACTGGTCCTTCCTGATAACATGTTGAAAATACATAAGACACAGTCTGGCTATCCTTGCTTCCAAGGAATACTCTGGTTGCACTTCTTCTAGGACAGATCTGTTGGTTCTTTTATCAGTCCATGGTATATTCAATGTTTGTCTCCAGCACCATAATTCAAAAGTTTCAATTCTTCTCTTATCTTCCTTATTCACTATCCAGCTTTCACAAGCATATAATGCCACTGAAAATACTATGGTATGGGTCAGGTGTACCTTCATCTTCAATGTGACATCTTTACTTTTCAACACTTTATAGAGGTCTTTTGTAACACCTTTTCCCAATGCAATATGTCTTTCATTTCTTGGCTGGAAATGCAACTTCTATTCTCTCTGTCTCTTTTTTGGGTCATTTTTCTTATTAGTGCTAATCAGTCTGGACATATGATATATTCATATTGCATTTATTTTCAATACCTTTTTCTAAAAGAAAATAGTACTTGAATGTACCTTATGTTCTCAAATCTAATCTGTACCCTTTCAATTGGTTTATAGGGTTATAAAATCTGCAGATTCACATGCATTTCTAATATACATCTGATTACACACAGGAATATATGGTATATTGCCAAATTTCCCTTCAGGAAAGGTGCACCAATTTATACTCAAGACCCACAGTTGTATATATGTTAATCTCTTGGGTCATATATATTACCAACATTTAAAATCTTTTCCAGTCTTCTAGGAATAATGTGGCTGGGGTTTAGTTCAGTTGGTAGAGTGCTGGTCCACACTTTCTGAGGCCCTAGGTTCAATTCCCATCACCACAAATACAGAAGAAGGACCTAGCAACCCACTCTTGAAACAATTCTGAAACAATCAGCCATTAAAAACCCTACGAATAGGAGAAAATCATTGACATAGTGCCGGGCATGGCACAGTGTCAGGAAGTGTTTTGTTCTATTGTATGTAGGATTGTTATGAGTCAAACTCAATTCAAAAGCACTGAACAACAACAACAGGTAAAATATATCTAATCATTTTTGCTATAGCATTTCTGAGGGTAGATGCCTAGTGATTGCTGAATGCTTCCAGCCACAGAGAGCCATGAAGAGACAACAAACACAGTGAGAAAATCCGCCTTCTTTCTACTGAGCCCAAATCTGATATCTGAACTTCCTTGTGAATTTCTGTTCCAAGTTAATTTGTCTTTTTGCCACAGTCTCAGTCTGGATGCATGCGGGGATGGAGCTATTTCTTATAGCAAATTGATGACATGAGTGTTAAGGAGAGCTGGAGGGACAAGGAGTGGGAAGCGGGTGTTTCAAGAAATTCAGAGCCCAAAGAAGGACCTCCATGTCACTGGTACTCAGATCATAAAGAGAGGACACTGAGAGGTTGTGCCAAGACTTCTGAAGGGGAGGAATGAGGCCAGTCTGGGAGGGTAGAAACCAAGTAGCTGTGACTACCACTCCAAAGAGCCACTGCCACAGCTAGAGGGACACCAGGAGGAATGAAGAAAAATAGGGTGGATGTCCATTCTCTACCCCTTGCCCCACCTAAACTTTTCCAATAGTGTCCTTTCTGGCAAAATTTAACCCAGATTCAGCTATCAAGTATTCCCAGAAAATAGTTGGCAGAGGCTGACCCTCAATGTCACAGGTCACAGAGAAGAGCACAGAAGGACAGACTGAGGAACTGAGAGGTGACAAACAACACTGTTTTGTTGTTTTGTTTGTTAGGTGCCATTGAGTAGAGTCCAACTCATAGTGACCCTGTGTACAACAGAATAAAACACTCCCCGACACTCTGCCATGCCCAGAACTATGTCAATGTTTCTCTGATATCCATAGGATTTTCAATGGCTGATTGTTTCAGGAGTGGGCTATTAGGTCCTTCTCCTGTTTTTGCTATGCTGGGGATCAAACTCAGGGCCTCAGAGAGCACAGAACAGCACTCTACCAACTGAGCTAATGAGCTCATTAATTTCTCCTTCCTTGCTTAAAATTGTTCCAAAATTAATGGCAATAATGCATCCCTGCTGTTTCATTTTCATTATATCCATGACAGACGATGAACCTTAGAATGTAAAACCAAGCAACTTAGAAGTGAATTTTTGCCATCAGTTCTCCAGATGTTGGGTTCAGGGTCAATTACAGACACACAGTTTATGCCCCAAAGGAGGCTTAAGGAGCAGAAAACACTGTTCCTGCAAGCAAGGTGCTGTAATTTGGAGGGAGTTTGTCCCCCAAAACTTCATGTGTCAGAGTCTTAGTCCTCAGGATAGCAATGTTGGGAGATAGTGGAACTTTAAGAAATGAACAGCCTAGGTGAAACCTAGTAAGAAGTCACTGGGAGCTGTGTACTCAGAATGGATTAAGACGGCTCTCCTGGGACTTTAGTGAGTTCTTGAGAGAGTTGTTGTAAAAGAACAAGTCTGGCCACTCCTCTCACTCTGGTTTCCTTTCTGGCCAAACACCATACAACCAAAGGGGTCTTTACCAGGACTGTCACTATGCCATTTGGATTTTCCACTTCCAAACCTGGGAGCTAAAGAAACTTCTTTTCTTTACAAGTACCAAGCTGCAGGCATTTCATAATAGCATTGAAAAACTGATGAACACAGAAATGTTCCATGTGGATTCTCCTCCTTGCAACACCACCTGCTTCCTCCTGCAACTCAGCTAGTTGAGTTGATAACTGAGTGAAGCAGATGCATTGAAATAGTGTGGAAGTAATCACGGGCAGATTTTGCACTCTGAAGAACAAGTCTCCCTCTTTTAACATCTGCTCATTCTGCTTTACTTTCTGCATGGTTTCTTTCTTTAAAAACAAAAGACAAAAGGCATTGCCACGACAGGTACAAGAGGGAATGCGTGATGTTATTATGTCAGCCTGGTGGTGTGGCTGTTTGTGGGAACATATTAGAATATAAGGACAAAAAATTTCATCTTCTGGAGGTCTGATTTTGGAAATGATTCAACATTTGATCTAATGCTAATCATCTTTAGTAGCCTTTCATTCAAGACATTAGTTTTTCCATCTGTAACTTGGGTAGGTTATTTTTATCTTGTTTTGTTTTTGTTTTTGTTTTTGTTTTGGAAAAGTCCTTTGTGATGCTAAGAAAAAGTAGAATGAGTCCAAAAGGCTTTTCATGAGTGTGTGTTTAAAATATTGCACTTTAGCCAGGGGTAATGGCTCAAGCCTGTAATCCCAGTGACTTGGGAGGCTGAGGCGGGAAGATTACAAATTTGAGGCCAGAGGCAGCCTGCGTAACTTAGTAAGACCCTAACTTGAGATAAAAAATTTAAAAATGGCCTGGTAATGTAGCCCAGTGGTTTAGTACTTGCAAAGTATGTATAAGGCCCTGGGTTCAACCCCTAAGTAATATATATATATATATATATATATATATATATATATATATATATATATATATCACAGCTTACAAGCAGTGGTGTTAAAGGCTGCTTTAGGCACCCTCGTGGTTGTCGACTCCTTCTCTATTCTGCTGCATAATCAAAAGAGCTTAATGTCAAATGGTGGAGAGCATTCTCCTTGCATTACCCCATCCGTTTCCTTGGCATTCACTACAGACAGCTGTGTTGCCAGCTTTCAAGCTGTTTATTGGAGTGTCACATGGAGAAGTTATTGATGGACTGAGGAGCTTCTGAAAACTGGGCATTTTTGTTTCTCTTTGAAATGTTTATCCAATATCATAAAATTTTTGCAAGATGTTCAACAGGCATTTATTGAATGAGTCTACCAGTCCCTGACAACAAGGCCATTTCAACCATGGTGAATGGATACTTGTAAAACATCACACCTAAGTCAACCCAAGCAAGCTATATAGGTAGAACTAGAAAAGAATCACGAAAATGAAAATGGTCATGTGGAAAGAAGCAGTATTTCCTGTGAGTACAGACTTAGGAGATCAATATGCAAGTAGGCAGCCACAGATTAAGGAGGAAATAATGTCAATTTCTATTATCATGAAGTCTGTGACAAAAGGAAAGAAATTAATTTAGAATAAATAAAATAGTCTGTCTTTGCATAAGAGGTAATAAGCCTAAAATTTCTTATATCTGAAATATCCACAAAATAATAATCATAAAAGCTGAATTTCAAATGACACATTAAGGATACATATATATCTATGTATATTGAGCTATATTTCTGCACAAACATACATAAAAGATCAGTTAGTCAGTTAGATGCTGTTGTTTTGGATCCGAATCGTAGTGACCCTAAGTACAACAAAATGAAGCATTCCCCAACACTGTGCCATGCACATGATCTTTTCCTGCCATGGTTGCAGCCACTCTATTTCTTCTCATTTTGATTAGTACTACATCAACAAAAGCAGGTCCAGCGGTTTTACTCCATTCTTGTCATTAAAGTCAACTCTGCTTCAAGGAGGCAAGACTCCCCCGGTTGTTTCTTGACAGTCTTCCAGACAGGATAAGAGCCTGATTTTCCAGCACTATATTTGACAGTGCTTCTCTGCCATTCATAAGGTTTTCAATGGCTAATTGTTTTGGGAGTGAGCTGCCAGGTCCTTCTCCCAAGTCTCTCTTAGTCTGGAAACTCAGCTGAACACTGTCCACCATAGGTGACTCTGCTGGTGTCTGTAATATTGGTAGCATAGCTTTCAGCCTCATAGCAACAAACCCCTACAGTATGACAGACATGGGGGAGATATAAAGCATTAGAGAAGAGAAATACATGTTATTGTGTAAACCTCTAATTTCCGAGGATGACATCAAGAAGATCTAAAGATCTTTTATAAAATATCATTTAGGTTCACTATAGGGGCTCACTATCAGGCCAGATGCAACACAGTTGCAAATGATTAGTATTCCTTAATCTTTGGCTGAGCAAGGTACTATTTCTAAATATTATTAAAAATACAGAGATTAGATAAATAAGTAAATTTCCAGTTTTCAAGTTTATAATCCATTGGAGATGACCAAGTATATACATATATGTATGCATTATATATAACCACAAATGCATGTACATATATTTAACATTTGATACAATTATAAATGATGAACACCACCAAATAAGGTTACAAACTAAGTCAAACGGTGTTCAGGGAAGGTGGCTATTATCCCCATTGGAGAGGCTAGGAATAGTTGGGAGAGGAATCGATTGAGCTGGATCTGAATAGATGAGTTGAGCTCAATTGCCAGATTGAGTTGGGGGAATATTTCATCCCAAAAGAACTATGAGTGAAGCATGAGGACACCGAACCTGAAATTATGTCTGGGAATGGTGAAACATCATGGTTTCAGGGAATTGAAAGTGCTTTGAGGATGGGTCATGGCCTCTGACACTAAAATATCACTTTGACATCTGTTGGAAACATTGAACCTGAGCTCCTATGCAAGAGAAGGATGCTTGGGATCAACCTCAAAAGTGAAAAACACTGGAGGGGCCACAGGCAGGTCTGACCTGCATTATTCTAGAGTGCTCCTCTCCATGCTATCAGGGCTAATGGAGGGGCTTATAAGGCTTCTGCACAAAAGTGGCTAATTTCCAAAATCCTTGTCCAATCATGCCACAGTCACACAGGATGTACATGATAGAGTTACATAAGACAGCAGTATTGTGCGCATGCGGGCAGTTACACAGCCATGATTCAGTGTGATGTCAAAGGCGCATGCGTTGGCTGACGGTGCGTGCATCCTCAGTGTGTCCCATTACTTCACCCTGTCTACATTACCATTTCAGTCATGCTTACCTGGCCTAATAACCTCCATAAACAAAAGGTTTTTGCCTGGCATCCTAAGGACTTTAAATCTTACTGCTTTTCAGTAAGACATTGTTGTGCTCAGACCTGTATAATCAAGTGAAAGAGAGACTGGAGGCAGGAAGGCAAGTATAGGGCAGTCTGATTAAAAATGGTTTTGTTGGGAAGGGACTCAAAAAAGCCCAAGTAGTCCATTTATTTGTTTCAAAACTTAGAATCTAAGATCTAGATGGGTATAACTTAAGTTGCACCAACTAGTAACAGTGAATCATAACTAGAACCCAACTTATGGTTCAGATTCCAAAAAGGAGATAACAGGGGAAAAATGAGGGATTGGATGGGAGAAGCCCTGTGATAGTAGAAGTAATTGGCTTCCTGGAATAATTGAGATTGGGGAATGACAGAGGAAAGAGTAAAAAGAACTTGGATGTCCTGAGACGCTTCTCACTTCCTGGACTCTGCTTGCTTGAGGACCCTGGTCTCTACTATTAAAGTTTGAACTGTCTTCTGGCCATCTGTCAGGAGACCCCTCAGCCCACCTGTCCTCTCCATTTCTGAAATCCAAAAGGTCTTCCTACTTCCACATTCTTTTGCTATGTTACAAACTACCGCAAACTCAGTGCCTTAAAACAATAGCTCCCTTTGTAGTCTGCAATCCTATAGGTCAGAAGTCAAACATGGCGTGTTTGGGCCCTCTGGGATCTCTCAGGGAACACAAAGTGGAAATCAAGGCATCATCCAGGCTAAGTCCTCATCTGCATGACCTGTAGAAAACTTTTTCCAAGCTTTCTTATTATTGGCAGAATATAGTCTCTTGTAGTTAGGACCAAGGTCAACATTCCCTGGTTGGTTATCAGCTTGGGGCAACTTTCAGCTCCTAAAGGTCTTCTGCATACTTACATCTAAGTTTTGTGTTAAGTCTCTGATAGCCTTCATCTCTGATGTCTGCACATATGTTAGAGGTCAGACCCACCTGCAAGATCTCCCTAACTGAAGGTCAACTGTGTCATATAACCTAATCACAGATGTAAAATCTTTAACATTCACAGTCCTAGGGAATAAGTAGTGCTGTTCACTGGGGAACCGGAAATTTTGGGGCTATTTTTGAGTTCCTCCTACCTCACCCTTTGCATTGATGATGGTTTCTTTTCTCTTAGCCTGGTTTTAGGAGCTCAGTTTAATTCAATTTGGACTAAACTATGAATAATAGCTTCTCTAGGTAATCTTAATCTTCAATGATATCTGCTCATTAACTGAAAATGATTCCCTGGTGGAATTTTAGGCAGTGTTTTGGAGAGATTTGAAAATAGGTGAGTTGATAGATTGAACTTACATTAAACCCAGGAGTAACTGTGGACCCCATCACTCACATCACCCTGTTCTTTCAGGGAGAAGGGTTTTTACATCTGAGCAAATAAGACACATGGGGACATTCTTCCTGATGAGAATTAACAAAGCACATACATATGGCCCCCTTCCCTCCATCCCCTGAAGCTTACCCTGCTGTCTGCACCTCAGCATCCTCTTCAGTAATCAGGAAGCTATCAAAAAATAAATAAATTAAACCAGTTACAATCCAATTCTCATGCAGAAAGGACAACAACCAATCAGCCACTTGCAGCACTCAGCATACTCCACATAGCAAGAGGACCAGCAAGTTCCAGCTACTCTTATCCAGCCTTCCTTTTTCCAGCAATCATTTCTATAATTAGGACTGGCACACTGTACCTAATTAGCTATTCCTGGGGCATATGGGCATGAAATGTATGTGTTCCTTAGTCACCCTACTTTACTGTTAAATTGCCTGTGGAGATTTTTCAAATAAAATGAATAATTAAGCTTATTTCTTTGCCTCTTGTTTTCCAATTCCCTCAGATTTGATTCAGGTGATATAATTATGCTGTATCCATAGCAACTGTCATTACCTACATCTATAGGTGAAATCTTTTAAGGTTTCTGGAGAAATTTTTTTTTTCCTTAACTTGGCTCCAACCTGTAGACCATGAATGATGGAGTGGTTAGAAGTCATTGGTGGTAATATAGATTTATCCTTTAGTTAACTCAGTACACTAATGCTCACATCCAATTCCCAAGTAATATTTAAGTTTTCTTTTAAGTTTGACAGAGAAATATACTCTATATCCTTTATTTATATCATAGTTTTATTTGGATGAGTTTCCCAGTTATAATGAATACTCTGGACTATGTAACCCTACTGAAATATTTTTACACAGGTATATGGAAGAATTTAAAATTTAAATAATGAATTCCACAAAACACTCTTGTTGTGGCTTGTATCTAAATGTCCCCCAAAGGTCATATGTTTGAATGTTTGGTCTCCAGTTAGTTTCACTGTCTGTAGAGACTATGAGAACTTAGGGAGGTGAGTGCTACCCTGGGGGTGAGCCAGGAGGTTTCTACTTGGAGCCCTGGTTCCTGTCACTGTCTCTATTTCCTGCTCCTGATCTACCATGCTGTGAGGTCATCTGACACAGGCCCTGCTGCCTGTCACCACCACTCCATATGCCTTCCCTGCCACTATGGATGGAGATCTTCTAACCTTGAACTTCCAATAAATCTCTCCCTCCATAAATTTGTTTTGACTGTTTTTTCTGTCACAACAATGTACCACTGACTAATACAGAAAATTAGTACCAGGGAATGGGGTGGTTACTGTGTAGAAACATGACTGTGATTCCTAAGCCATTGGAACTTGTTTGTGAGAAGAGTTTGGAAGGGTTTGGAGATGCAGGCAAGAGAAGCCCTTGAATACTGTAAGCAGAGCTCATGGGGCAGTTTTAGTAAGAGTTTGAAAGACCAGAACATTACCTCCAATACAAATGCAGATGTGGCTCACAGGGTATCAGAGAAAAATGAGGACTCTATTGGCCATTGAAACAGAGATCATTTATATTACTTCTAGCAAAGAGCTCCTGTGCGATCTTCCTTTATCCTAAAGATTTGAGTGATGCTAAGTTCAAAAGTAATGGGCTAATTAATTTGGCAGAGGAAATATCACTAGCGTGACAAGATATAGGGGGTGTGACATGGTCATGGCTTGCTGCTTATAGCAGATTTATGATGTAAAAATGGAGCAAAAAATCACAGCAGAAAGATCTTAAAAATGTGCAGTTTAAAGAGAGAAAAGCTGTGGTTTGTCCAGGTTACTGCAGTCATAGCTGGTCCACATAAAGAGGCCTTAATTGTTAGAGATAAACAGCAGTAAATGGAAGCCTCAAGCTTTTGGTTGGAACAATGGAAATCCTCTCAGGGCATAGGAATCAGCCAGACCCCTCCCATCTAAGATTCCAGGAAAATAAAAACCTATTTGAAAAGAGAGGGTCTGAAAAGCAAATGCCTCCAAGATGCCCTGCTGAAAGGGGCTGTTCAATGAAGTGCTTTCTCAGCCTGGGCATATAGAAGCCACCACAGCAGTTGTGATTCCAAAGAATGAAGCTATCTATCAACTTGTCAGCAAATCGTGGTGTCATCCATGTGGTGCAGGTTTTACAGGCATACAAAATGCAAGAGTTAAGGGGTTGTGGAGGCTGCTATCAAGCTTTCGGAGAATAGCTTGTTAAAGCCAGGCAATGTTTACCAGGGTTGGGTGAACTGCAAAGAGCCCCTGAAGGGCTGGTACATGAAGCTTTGAGAGAGGAGCCAAAACAGTAATGGAGACGCCAGGATGTTGGAGATTCCAGCTCTGTGAAACATCTGACAAGGGAAATTTCTGATAAGAAATAGAGCCAACCTATGAGAACTATGTTTGCTGTAAATGGGAGAGTCATACAGGAGGAGTTGTACAACCTTGTTTGAGTTCAGGGGATAGCAGATGCCAGATGATGTCATATGTGCCAGATGCCAGACATGGAACCACAGGATTTGTTTGTCCAGCAGGATACTAGTATTGCAATGGACCAGTCCTTCATTTCTGTCCCCCCATTCCTCCGTTTTGGAATGGGAATGCTTACTGTATGTTTGTGGAAATATGTAACCTGTGTTTTGTTTTATAGAAGCCCACAGCTAAGTTCTCCTTGAGTCTCAGTGGAGACATTGGACTTGGACTTTTAAACACAGTTGAGACTATTGATATTTTGAGGACTCTTGAAGTTGGACTAAATGCATTTTGTATCTCATGATGGCCATGCCATTTGGAGACCAGGCTGGAGTGTTATGATTTGTATCTAAATGTCTCACAAAACTTATGTATTTGAACATTTGGTCCCCAGCTGGCAGCACTGTTTGTGGGGGGTAGGACTTTGTGGGGGGTAGGCCCTGGGGGAAGGACTTTGGAGGTTTTTATTCACAGCCCAAGTTCCAGTCACTCTTCCTGCTCCATGTTCCTGATCTGCCATGCCATGAGGTCTTCAGCCATAGGCCCTGCCACCTGCTACCACCATGCCTGCCTTGCCCCTATAGATGGAAATACTCTAACCATGAGTTTCCAATAAACCTCTCCTCCCATAAATTTGTTTTGGTCAGTTTTTCTGTCACAGTGGCATACCACCTGCCTAATATACCTTCAAACAGATTAACTTCAAAGTATCAAAGTATTTAACCAAAAGTAAGTTCCTGATATCTTACACTACTAATTTTACAGATATAAACCTCATCTCCTATTTTAAAACAACTTTGCTGATTATAATGCTGCACTATTGATGAGTAAATATGCAAAAGATTTGAAGTCAGATGACATGGCTTTGAATTTTGGTTCTATCATTTTCTCAGCTATGAGACTGTGGTGAAGTTAGTGAACCTTTCTCAGATGGTTTCCTTATTTCAGAAGGTAGGATAATGATATAATACAGGATTTTACAAGGATTATAGATGATGCAAGTTGCATATAGTAAGTGATCAATACCACCATCATGACACTAGAAGTCTTTTTGAGAAGATAGACTTTTAGCTGTGCCCCAGACTCTGTAGTTTTCAAAGATCCTCAGATTATTCAAATGCTATTAAAGTTTGGAGAGCATTGATGCTAAAGGTAGCAGAGGGTGGGACATGAACATTTCATTCCAACCAATTTCATGTTTCCATAAGTTACTTTGCAGCAGATGCCTTGAAACTGTATGCTTCCAAGTTGTTTGCATGTATTGACACAGTCTAAGTGAAAAAATTCCTCCTCTTTCCATTCCCAAACTAGCAAAAAATAAAATAAAATAATACATTTAAGAAGAGATTGAAGGTCCTTGAATCCAACCACATTCATATAAATAAGGATGTGGAGATCCAAGAAAATGAATATATTAGTGATCCATCAGCATCTCTCTTTTCTTACTGCTTAAGGTAAATATCTTCTACTAGACCACAAGAGATAATTTATTACAAGCTACATGGCATTTTACATATTTTAGACATGTTGTCAGGAGGGCCCAATCCTTGGAAAAGGACATTACGTTTGGGAGATTGATGGGTCAATGAAGAAAGGAAGACCCTTAACTAGATGGATTGACATGATGGCTGCAACAATGGGCTTAAATTTAAAAAAAAAAAAGAGCATATGCCTGGCATGGGTTTGGGGAGTGTTTCATTCTATTGTACATAGGATTGCTATGAGTTGCACTGACTTGGCAGCACCTAACAAAAACAAGGTATAGGCTTATTTTCTCGGGTGAAAATACAATAAGCCTAACCAGTTTAATTATGCATTATTTAGTGATCATTTCTCAGCCTGCTTACCCTAGAAAGGGAGTACATTATGTATCTAATAGGGACAAGAAGCAAAGAATTAGTTTGCATATATGAAGTAGGCAAATTAATAGAATGCATAAGAACTTTAGCTTTGGATTTGGATTCAAATCCTGGTTCTGGCACTGGGCAGGTATGTAACTTCCTTCTTCCTTAACTTTCTGAGCCTTTGTTTCTTCATCTGTGAAATGAGACTAATAAAATGTGTTTGATAGAATTAAGGATAAATGAGACATGAAGATTTAGCACTAAGACATATAATTGTTCTATAAACAATGATAATGTCATTTACATTAGTATTTGGCATGGTTAATGAGTTTATGGATCAGTAGAGAAGAAAATGTGTCTCCTAAAATAAGACAGAAATTAGGCCATTATTTTAACAGGGAGAAAGTGCCTTAAAAAAAGAAATGTAAGAATAGAAAAGGCAAAAAGAGAATACCGGGGTATGACAGAGTTAGTAGCTGTGGAAAACAGGATGAGGGCTGTGAGAACAGGCAAAGAGGATGGAGTTGTTAAAATTTGGAAGGCTAGAGGAGGAGGAAGCCCATAAAACCCCCTATCAGACCTGTGAGGAGAATGATGCTTGGCTGGTATCTCCGATTTGGGTGTGACAAACCTGGTTCTACATGTTTTGGGGGAAACTGCAAAGTGAACCAGCATCACAACGCAGAGGACCGGGACCAAGGGCTTGAAGATTTGGAGCTGACAGACAGTATTACTGAGTGGCACTCTGGGCTGTTGTCTTGCAAACCAAAAAACCATGAGAGAGGTTGCACCTTGAGGGATATGGGAATCCAGGGGAGAAAAATAATTACTTCTAACAGCCCAAAGCTCATATCCTATACAAGGTAGCCTGTGCCTCTCTGTGCCTTAAAGAGGACATTAAGAATTTTCTCGGTGGTGTTTTTCTTCCTCCTCCTCTATTGCCCATTCCCTTCCCTTATTACAATATATATGGAAATGTGAGGACTAGGAAACTGCATCCATACTTGAGGCACAAATGAACCTGGTAGACAAATGATCCATTTCAACAAAGGAAGAAAGAATCAGCCATTACATTACAAAAAATTTCTTTTCCAGTTTTGCTTGTGGTTTGCTTGATTACTTAAGCTTTTTGGAAGCTTCTTGTGAATCACGGAGGTCTGGGCAGGACTTCAGTAAACATTATTTATGCAGAATTGAGGCTCTTGTGTGGGATGGGCAAGTACCCGCCCTTGCTTACAGCTTCCCACCAGTCTGGAGAGAGTTTTCTCTTTGTGTTACTGAATTGCATCAACAAACAAAATGTGCCAAATGCTTCACTAAAAAGGTAAAATCCCTTCCAACTCATAAATGGAACTCAGGCTTCATCATGGAGCAACTCTGTACCTTCAGAAAACAGAAACTCCCAGCAGAAAGTACTCTGGGAAAAAAATCCATTGGGAAGTAAATAGGGACCAAGAAAATATGCTGCATCAAGGGTAAAGAGAAAGTAAACACCATAGTAAGTATGGCTGCATCTTCCCCATTGTAAAGTAAAAGGCACCAATCTTCTGTATTATGCAGGTTATTTATATATAAAAAAAGAACTAAGGTAAATTATCTGTTTTTCAAGAAAGAAAAGGCTTACAGACCCTTGGTGCTCTGTTTGGAATTTTTCCTTTTTCAAGTTGTTGTTGTTGTTGTTAGGTGACCTTGAGTTAGTATCCGACTCATAGCGACCCTCATAGGGTTTTCAATGGCTGTTTCGGGATTGCCTTGGGAGTGGATTGCCAGGCCCTTCTCCCCCTTTTTCAGGTGCTTTTCTCATTTAACAAGTCCATGAAGCTCCTTGGTTGCTTGCTCTGTCCTTTTCTGGAAGAGATGATACACAGCACTGCTCTTCAGGAATGAAATAGACTGACTCAAAAGATACCAGATCCTTGACTTTGTTAATTGTTTCTTTTGCTGTGCAGAAGCTTTTCAATTTCATGTGATCCCATTTATCTATTCTTGTTGCAATTTCTTGAGCAATTGGATTCCTATTAAGGAAATCCTTTCCTATGCCTATATGATGGAGTGTATTGCCTATCGTGCCTTCTGTAAGTTTTAAAGTTTCTGGTTTTATGTTGAGATCTTTTATCCATTTTGAGTTAACTCTCATGTATATTGAGAGATGCGGGTCTGCTTTCATTTTTCTGCATGTGGATGACCATGTTTCCCAGCACCATTTGTTGAAAAGGGTGTCCTTTTTCCAGTTTACTTGCTTTGCTCCTTTGTCAAAAATCAGGTGGCTATAGGTGTGTTGAGGTATATCTGGGTCTTCTGTTCCAGATGTCTTCGGGCCTATTTTTGTGCCAGTACCAAGCTGTTTTTGCAACCACTGCCCTGTAGTATAGTTTGAAGTCAGGGACTGTGATTCCACCTGCATTAGATTTGCAGCTTAAAAGTGTTTTGGCTCACGTGGTCTTTTGTGGTTCCATATGAATTTTTGGATCATTTTTTCTATTTCTGTAAAGTTAGTCAGTGGAATTTTAATGGGTATTGCATTAAATCTATAGATTGCTTTTGGCAGGATAGCCATTTTTACTGTATTAGTTCTCCCTATCCAGGAGCAGGGGAGGTCTTTCCACTTTTCAGTGTCCTCTGCTATTTCTTTCTTTAAGGTTTTGAAATTTTCTTTGT